>LUCM01009292.1:10595-81058 GCA_008360955.1 Fasciolopsis buskii
GTTGGATGGCTTATTTTAAAATTATGCTAGGAGCCAAATCATCCGTCTGCATACTGAATCCATGTGCGTTGCACGTTGCTGATTGCAGTCACGATAACTTCGATTGACAAAATATACTGATCAAAATTCAGAATGTCTCAGTGGCAAGGTGGGGTAAAGAAAGTTAAGTGAAATTTATCGCCAAGAGGAGGGTAGAAGAAACAATACTTGGGATTTAGATTCGGAACTTCCGACATCCGTGAATAAATCAAAAATCATCTATTAATGATAAACTGAACTATCTCAAACGTTTCTTGGTGAATAGCGTTATATTATTTTTTAAATGGCGAGTGATGCGAGATTGATCACCTCAGGCATTTTTCTATTTTGTATGTCAGATAAAGAAGGCCAAGGAGTATCTAATGAACTGACTGGACCTAATGATTTTCTAGGTCAATCCAAAGCAGACGTATTTTTTGTAACGTCAGTCCTACTATCTTTGTTCGGTGTGGGTTTAGTGTTTTCGGATTAGCGTGAGTAAACAGCCCTTTGCTTTCAGTGGCTCATTCTCGATAGGTTATTCATTATCCAGGGAAGCATTTGTGCAAACTTCATGAACGGTATGGAGTAGATCCCGGGGAAGACCGATGCTATTACTACGTACTAGTGAAACACAGTGATATTCCGGAAACTGTCCTGATCATCTGGGGGACTTTTGGAATGAAGGTCTTCTGATCGACTTACCTTTTCAGAGACTGATTTTAAAGCCGACAAAACTGATTCCACTCTCACCTGTTTCGTGGAAACTTGTGATTATATCGCCGATGACCCTATGCTCGAACTCGGCAAAATGTTTAGTCAATAAAATGCATTCAAGTGAACTTCTCATAGTAGTGCCGTGTATTTTCTTTGGACGTAGAAGAGGGAATAGAAAACATACATTTGATATTTCGAGCAACGAGACGTTCACTATTTCGTTTCGCTTCTACAGAAGCCTGCTCCAAGTTTGCATAAATTTCTTATCCTATCGGTGGTTTTGTGTAGTGAAACGCAAACAAAAAGAGAATTCACCTCCATAATTATTATCCTATGGTTATTTATGACGCGGTAATCGAGAATTTACCGCAATTCAAAATAGCCTTTGACGCTGTAATGGTTATTATGTCCGTCTAGTTTTAATTGGTCTTCGGTTGTTTATCTTATCCGCTGTAGGTGATTTATCGATGAGCATATTTGGAATTGGTCAGTTGTGCGTCATGCTCTGCACACGTTAACAATCGAGGCCCGGTGAGCCTAGCAAACCCACTTTCCCGTTAGGGCTATGAGTTAACCAGTATTGTGGCCACGACAATTTGACTGACATACATTCACCAATCTTGTTTGGTGATATTCAATTTCAAATATTTAATCTTTTATTTATTCACCATGTAATCTGCAAACTGCTTGAAAGCGAATTACTGAGAAAAAATGTTTTGCCAGATTGCAGTTATACCATGAACTGAACTGTACCGACTGGTTAATCTACCAAAACTGAAGGAAAACTACTAACACTGGATACGGGAGAAAACGCTTTAATGAAGTCAAATCCTGCAAACTCACTGCAAAGTCACCTAATTTTTGGCAGAAATCTGCCGAAAATTGAGAAAAATCCATACTCTTACAGACGTCGGAAATCAGAAGAATGTTAGTAGTAGGAGATTGAAAGTTTTCATGAAATAATTCACCGTGTGATATGATCGCTCAGCTGAGCAATAGGAAACCATGGCAGCACTGTACATCTGTTTCGTCCTTGTTAGGATGAAATCAGCAGTGCATGTCCATCTCGCCCGAACTGGGACGCCAACCCGGGACGAACGATTTTGAGTCGAACGCTTTACCCATTACGCTATCGGTCATACTCTCAGCGGTTTGCTCAAATTCACCAGATGACGTGCATCATACCAAACGCACAAAAATCGACATCTCATAGATGACTTCTCAGTAGGTAGCCTGAGTGCGACGAAGGCTTTGGAGACGACCTTCAGAGGTCAGTCACTTGGTATGTATTAGTAGTAGAAGATTATGTATTTTTATGAAATAATGCACTAAGTGGTATCATTGTCTAACTAGGGATTCAGAAACCGTGGAAGTACTGTGCAGCTATTTCATCCCTGTTGGGAATCACCACATAATGTGATTAGGTTCAACAAGCCGTCGTGAGCTTGCCCGGTAGCGTAATGGCTAAGGCGTTCGACTCAGAATCGTTCGTCCTTGTTCGCGTACAAGTTCGGGCGCGGTCCATATGCACTACTCATGATTCCTAACAAGGATGAAACAGCTGCACAGTGCTTCCACGGTTTCTTAGTGGTGAGTTGAGCGATGATGCCACATGGTGATTTATTTCATGAAAATCAGGAGATGTTTGAAGAAGTTTTGAGAAGTTAGAACCAAATGGAACTTTTAGTTTTGGATTTCTAAAATCAAAAACATGCGGGAAACTTCTACTGTCAGCTACTGGAACTACCAACGAATTCCATGTCAAGACTATTTCCGGGAGAAATTTGAATATCGTGTTGCTGAAACTAATAATGTGCACTCAGTGGCACGTGGGGTTTCCGCAAGCTCTTATTGCATCAGCAAAGTGCAGAATTTGGAAATCTGTGATGAGCCTTGCCTGTCACTCTATCAACGTTCCATAATCTTGATGATGGACTGTTTCCTAAAAGTGTTTGGGAATCTTTCTTCTGAAACTGCACTGTGCATTTACCCTGACGGTCGCAACCCGCGGTTAGTTCACTTCCAGAGATCGGCATTGGGATTCATGTTCGAAGCCTCAAAATGTCTTATTGCAAGATCTGTCTAAATTGCTAGGTTGACAACGGTTTACCATCTACAAGACGACTGTCAGGTGAAGACGTTGAACAGACCGATAAATGCTCTGTTGAAGGCCTTCCTAGTCTCCAAATGAAAATAATGAGGCCTTACGCTATCGCGCTACCTACTGGCCTGTACCAATACTGCCCAAAGACCTACGGTTCAAATGCCACATGTCTTGGAGACCATTAAAGAAGACTCCGGAGTGATAACCAACGCTCAGGAGTCAACCGGCAGTTGCCTATCGTCACCAGAAAAGTATCCAAAGCCATAGATTCTATATGAATGGCAAACCAGGTGACACGTACCCAACTGGAGGACATATAATTCTAGAGGTAAAAGTCTCATGGAACTCTTTTGCAGTATAGCGGTTAACTATGGTTCCACAGAATATAAACCTTACCCACAGGTACAAATGTAGGTGCCTACCCTATGTGGTTGAAAGAGTGTTATTAAATGCAGTTCACACAATCCAGGAGGTCAGGACATCTCAACCATCTTTTATTGTTCGTTTCAACCATCTGAAACCGTTCTTGCAGACGACGCATTCAGGAGCTGGAGGAGTGAAGAACAATACAAACTCACCAGAAGCAGCCAAATAATTTGAGGTAAACAGTTAAGCATGTCTGGCTGGCGTCTCGGGGACGGCACTCTCAGAAAAAGATGAGAGTGTAATGTAAAGTCAAAGGTGATACCCTAAACAACTGACTACTGGTCCACTGTTAACAATACATTTTTTCTTGTTTCGTTGCAAGGAATGCCAACTTTTTAACCACTGATACGAAGAAGGCCACGCTAGGTGTCAACCTCAGAACAGCAGGCAAGCGCAGTCTCACAAGTCTTAACCTCAACTGTTGCATACTTCCATACTGTTACTGCTTTCCACCACGGTGCAATTTAAATCCAGACCATTGAGCCTTCCCTGTTTCTGAAATGTACTGCAAATTGGCGTTCCTGCCATGTTGATAACCCAACCGAAATCGTCAGACGATAATGAAATCTCAGAGGCAGATCCAACAGTAGCAGTTGGTATCACAAAGCCGGCTCTCGTGGCTATCTCTGCCCGGGTGTCTATTGATACTCAAAACTGCAAACCCGTTTCGCTCATCCCAGACCTTATAAATTTCACTTGGTGGATGAGTGTAATCTCTTAAAGGATCAAAAGCAATTTTATCAGCGCAAGTTTCTACGCGATCGAAAAGTAGACCTAGCAAACAGCCTCTAAATGAGTGATGTTTTTGATGTCGTTATGGAGTTAAAGTCCCGAAAACCAATATGACTAAATGTTCAGTGAACGTACCTGCCAGCATCAGGACATACACAACCAAATTAGTTTGGTAGTTTACAAGATACATGCTACTTTCCCACTGTTAAACTCAGTAAAACTGCTAGAATTAAAACACCACTATCGCTAAATATTTGTCTTGTTTGGTTTACTCTGAAGGTAATAGTCATATCCAAAGCAATGTTAATACAAATATAACTGATCAGGTGCGTCATTACCTCTGCATAAAATATACCACCTTGAATGTTGATATAACTTTGGCGATCTAAACGTCAAGTTAATCTAAGACAAAACTTTGTAAACTGTCAACTTGGGTCACTAGACGAACCAGCAGTAAAAGTCATTCAAGGTAGACCACTTCGTTTACTCAAAAGATGTTTGATTCTCCGGCATATTTATAACTCATTTCAATGCAAATATTGCAGATTGGGTTAACAAGGAACATCTGAAACTTATCCGGTGACATCGCAACTAATTTATTTTGGCATATCACATTTAAATTGGGGCGAACAGAAGAAATTATTGCAATGTATGTGACAGACAAGCTATGAGCTACCGCATGCGAAATTGCACGCGTCTCTACTGTTTTCAGCTGAACTCTGCTGACTTTTGATAACAACCACATATTTTCGTCGGTCTCATATGTAATTGAAAGAGTTTGTTCGCTTTTTGGTTCTTATCTTCACTGTTCGTTTTTGGCTTCCACAAGGAACATACTGGGGTTTTTCCATAAAATTTTCTTGTTTGAAACCATCATGCTAGTCTTCGATACATTGACTTGTTCCCACGTAGTCATGAAGGGAACACTCTCACACATTCTACAACCTCGCTTCATACTAGGATTTTTTGCCGATTACCTTAAACGAAAGGATTGCAAGGTATGTCATTGTTTGTTTTATGTGTAATGCTTGATAATGGATTACAGAAGCAGGCCGACACCTTGGAAAGCATAATGAAAGCAATGACCTGGATTGGTCACACAATGCTACCATCGGCTTTCCTATAGTACCAAATTTAAAATCCCGCTGATTGTTTTCCTCCAAGGGCAATCAGGTAAATGAAAGATACATATGTGTACTTTTTTGCCTGAAATTTTTCTCAACGCGTACTTTATTGAAACTTCCCCGTAATCAGTTGTCCTTAAAATAACGTTGCCTTCTTGTTCTTCTTGAATAACCATATCTAAAGTCATATCATACATGACATCTGTTCTCGTCCGTACCATAAACCAATGGAAGTGCCTGGTCGTACTCAGTCCAGCGAGGATAATTGATAGTGGGTTGGTTCAGTAATGCCCCATTAGATGCTCAGTCACTTTGTCAGCGCCCATCCGGTTTAAGCAGCTGCCAACTGCAGTGTGTGGCTAAAAGGATCAAATCTGAGATGCACTGAACAACAAAATTTTCTAGGCAAAGGGTTTTCACTAGAGGTTTTTACAACAAAGAACAATGAATTCTCCTCTGATAATTCTAGTCAGCGTTTATTTCTTTGACCGAGCACCCTCAGAGTCAGTGAAAAATCATAAAGCAGTATTGTATCAAACATAAAGTTGATTCATCTGACAATTATGCCACATCTGTAAGGTGCCGGCATTTATTCTTCTTGGTATATTCAAGACTGCATGATAAAAATATGATTGGTTGATACTGTGAGGAACTGCATGATTTGTTTTCATTCTTCCATCAGGTTGTCCACGTTATTTACTCTTCCAGTTAGTGACATCCCAAATCGTCTTGTCTACCGTACAGCAGTACTGTTAGCGGGCTAGTTTCTTTTCGGCTGCAGTGTGAATCGTAAATTTCATTATTTACATTACCTAATTTAAAAACAAGCGTTCAGGCTTTTCTTTAGAGTGTGGCCAAACGCTGATGAGCACACATGAAGAATCTAACAAGATTGTCGTCGGAATGTACACTCAGTTTTTGATCGTTTTTCTACTGGAAAAATGAAGAGAATCGAGCGCACTTTTCTACTGAGGGGATTTCAGCCTAATTCGTTTAGAAAACAACAGGGGTGTCCGTAAACTTTTGGAATTTAAGTTGACGATTTTGAACAGAGTTATTAACTTTAACAAAAAAGTTTATCAGTCTCCCCGAAATTGACTTGTCTAGAAAAGCTCAACGAAACGCATGGGAACATAGGTTTTATCAGTCTTATCCCACAAAGTAGATAACAATGCAGGTCATTTCCAAAAGGTTTGGTCTTCATTCTAGAAGTAAGTTGTGTCCAATCACTAATGGAATAACAGGCACAGTGTAGTCAGAATTTCCAGCAGACAGAGTCGTTTGACAACACCGACTTTATGGAATATTAAGTGCCCCCACTTTTCCGGAATTAAACTGACTCGCAGTCTGCACACTGTCAGCTAGCAATATTTCTACCTGGTCATACTTCGCTTAACCTCGACGTGATAGCTTGAAGAGAAAACACGGGGCCAAATCCGTGTTAATTTACAATTTCGGGTTTAACAGCCAGAATACAAGTTGTCCTGATTAAGCTGGAATTGTCTTGTTTAAAGTTCCTTCAAAAACAAACAAATTCCAGGACGGAGGAACCGGTCTTTGAGTGGATGTTTTAACGGAGGACTGGCCAGCCCTGGGAAGAATCGAGTCCGGAATAGTCATGTTTACATGTCACGACCTTGCCCGCTCGGTCACTGGAAATATGTGCGTGCAGCTGAAAGGCAAGGAATACCCAGGTCAAATAGATATGCGTAACAAGTGATTTTCTTTGATAGCAGCCAATACTTAGTTTAACGAGAACCAGATTCACATAAGAATAGATCGGGATTCCAAATGAACTTCATTCAATAATACTATGCTACTTCGACAGCCATGAGAGAAGGGGTGATACTCTATCTGGCATCTTAAGCAAAACACAGTTTAATGAGCTCTTCAGTCTGAAAAATACTAACTGTGGGCCAACTGATGAGAAAAAAGTACTCGCAGAATTTGCGGAAAAATTCTCATCGCTCTAAACGGGCATCTTAAACAGCTTACTTTACTCGGGATTCAGAATGACATGTCCGCAATTTTATACCTTGACCTCAAAGCTTCTTTCGTTATAAATTTTACTTGACTAACAGTAGCATACACTTGAAACTAGCAGCGTGCCTTTTTTGTGAATACAATATGGCTTTAGTCTATCTGAAAAGTTCATACGTTTTCCAAGTGCTATCGATTCCCTTATTTTTCAGAATGTTTTCATATACCAGGAGCCTAATAAGTTTGATCTGATGAAGACATACCTGTATGTTGCACGAGCGGTTCTGCGCACGCAAAGTGGTCGTTAATTGTGATAAATGGTTTTGAACCACCCACATCAATGTCAAGGCTAGGTGGTTGGCTCACGTTATTTTCATTCCGACCCCGGTCGTTTTCCTGCATTGCTGAATACCGTCGCATCGAAGTTTCCTAACGAACTTCGTCCCGTCCCCAAATTATTTACGCCAACCTATTTTATCGAAGACAAAAATTCGCTTAGTCATCCATCTAGCCACAAATTTTTCGTTATTTTATGCATACCGGTGCCGGTTTTTGTGCCCTTTTCTCTGATTTGGAATCATCTTTTTCATGGATACCTTGTTCAAGGATATCGAGCAGAGTGGTCATCGTGCAATCTGTACTTCCAGCCGACCCAATGTTTCTGACCTTCAATATTAAAAAATAATCGCTGAGCGGTTGTTTGAAGAGAAAAATGCTTGTTTAGTTAGATTGGGATATTATTTTTGTGTGTTTTCTCGCTACTGTAAGCATCGTAGCCCTCATTATTCCACACGCAGATTATCCATCACCCTGCGCTATTTTGAGGAAACTTCGCTTGTTAGCTCTTTAATGCAAATACTTAATACGAATCGACTGAATTCAAGTGAGTACATAAATCGGAGAATGCTAAAATGATTTTTTGTGAAAAGGCGATTTTTTCCTGGACTGGCGTGTTTTGTTATATTGATGGCATAATTGTGTGCCGTTCTTTCATTTATGCGTTCTGGATCATCCAGAGTCTGGGAAAAATAAAACCCAAGCTTGACTTATTTCTTGCTAGTCTGAAGCCAACAATGACTTCTGTCAATCTTCAAAGTAATGTGGGGAAGGTTGGCATAAACATTACCTCAAAATTTTTCAATGTGCTCGTGAGCTATTTATTGTCCTGATTAGGAAGGACTACAAGCAGATGAATACAGACCGCTTGTCACAAATAACACGATGTCTTCAACACAGATTGTTTTTCCGGAAGATCAAAGATATTTCTCTTTGCAACAGTGATTGCAAAATTCACAGTTATCGCCCATCATACCAGGATCAATTGTAGTGATTTATTTCCTGTACTCTTCGATACCGAAAGACATCGCTTGGAAGATGACAGCTTGTTTTGGAAATCCTGGGGTCTGCTCAAATAAACGCCCCCTCTCTGAAACTTAGTTAAACGGATCATCTGAAATATTTGTTCACAAAACCAGCTAATTCAAAACCATGGACGAGACCATCTTAGTGTGGTATCTCAGTTAACTTCTAGCATCAGTCAGTAATATACCAGCAACCACGTGCAAACGTTGGTCACCGTAAACGAGTCATTTTACACCGTAATCTTTTGTAATCGCTTATCAACAGAGAGTTCAGTTAACTTCACCTAAAAGAGCGGTTCTTATTTAGTTTTTGAAGTGAATGTGGCCAAATCCAATTTAGAATGACGGTTCCGCAAATCTTTGACGTATCAACCAAGTTGGTCTTAACACGCTTATTTTCAAATCCGTTAATTACCTTGCTAAATAGCAGTTTTCTAAACATCTTTCAGAAATGAACAACAACACACCGTTCAAGAGTATTCACATAGTTGCAGATTAAAGGTTCGCAAAATTGGCCGATAACAAGTAGCAAAAATACGGAAACTTATTCAGATTGTAGCAACTGTTGCGAATGCGAATAAGTCGAAAACTTGCTGGTTTATTTTCATTACATACTTCTATGCTGATCGGGTGATCTGCGTCTTTTCATTACAACTTGAATTTCCCCAGCCGCAGTCCACCAGCTTTCCGTTACTTGGGTCACCCTGCGACCACTATCCAATTTCTGAAAATAATGGATGAAAGTATGCGTCAAAGGTCTGTTCCTTATACGTTGAGTTCACCAAATAGTCGTATTTTAAGAACACAGTGCAGACACACTAAGATATACTAGTACCAACATGTGACACAGATTCATGTGAACTGTTCATCCTATTCTTTGGGTGATATTCCACTTTCAAGGATTATGACGTCGACTGTGATCAGCCGATTACCTGAAAAGGGCTGGAACAGCTGAAACCTATTGTTGGTTGTTTTTGCTTCTAATTTACTTTAAATAAAGAAATTACAAATATGATATATTTAGAAATCTCATGTCCTTTGATCGTACTCTATCTGGACACTCCGTTGATTTGAATTAGGATGGTTTCTTGGTTCCCATTCCGTCTATATGGTGACTGTTGCTCCTGTTCCCTCATTTTTTGACTATTGTTTGAATTTCCTCGGATGAACTCTTTTGGCTTTGGATACTACTAAGCAGATTTTCAAACCGTCAGAGGGAATTTCATGGAGCATAAGCAACCATTTCAGTCTCCTTGCAATTAACATGCATTTTTTAGGCGGGACCGGGTGAATATGAAGAAACACGTAGGTGGTTGGGCCTACTTAAATAATCACTAAATAAACCAGGTATGAGAGAAAATCAAAAACCATTTATTGAATCAAGTAAGTTATTGTTAGATGTTCCACCAGAGAGACTTGGGAAGATGAAACGGCAATCTGACTTTTAATAAAAGATAACAAAGTGTACCCAAGAGGATTGGAAATTTAAGCAGGGTAGAATTTCACGTCGGTAGTTACTGGATTACGGGAGATACAAATAGAATACAAAGAAACAAAAACGAGGCAGTGATAAATAAAAAAGCTGATAAATTCCAAGATCTTTGGAAGTCAGTCATAAGAATCTCACATTATGGGTGGAAATCTTCAATATGGATGATGATAATCATTTAGGGGCCTCAAGTCCCAGGAATTTACGAAATTCTGTCCCATACCGCGATCGAGAAGAATTTGAGATTGACTTGGACTAAATTTTGGGATTAATAATCGACAAGATTTGAAAATTTCCCAAGCTCCCAAGAAAATCCTCCGCAATTTTATAAAAACTTCCTAAAGGTTCCATACGACAACAATCCTAGCGATAAAATCTCTCAAAACCAACAACAGTATTCACTAAAATGAAGGACATATTTTGACGGTGTTTTCATCTTGATGGAAAAAAGAAATAGGGGCTTACCTCCACTTCTTAGCCGAAAAGTGATTTTCTTCACAACTAATAAAGCGAAAACGGTTTCCACGTCTGATTTAATTAAATTTATTTTATGCTCCTCCAAATTGTTATATTCCTCAGTGAAACGTGATGCCTTGTGCGTTTTATCTTCAGTGCGAAATGTCTGCCTAAAATACGTCACACCCATACTGATTTGGACTTGGTGAAGTTTAGTTCTGCACCGAGCAGAATGGATGATTTGCAATAACATAATTTGCAGATATCAGTACTTCTTGATAAAAGCAAATCAACCAGTCAAACTACATGTGCACCACTGCATCACGCTTGCCAAAAAGCAGTGGTTTCTTCTATATGCATGGAGACGGTGCGCCACAGGTTAGAGTTTCGTTAATCTAGTTCGGTTGTTTTATATTCCGTTCCCGCTTTATCATATCCTAGATTGTCGAATGTACTGCTTTTGAGTAGTACCTACTTGATCCGTCAATATAACTAGCATCACAATTACTAGTCTGGCAAAAAATAAACTTTCTAGTTGTGAGGAGTAGTTTAATCACTTGGGCAGAAAAAAGAACTAATATGATCATGCATAAGACTGCATGGTTGAATTAAATAGACTGATATGGATTAGTGCTGTCAGATGCAGAATTGAATAACTCGGGCTTTACACTTCCCCATAAAATGAAGTTAATAATGGTCCAAGAAAATATAATGTTTTGGTTATAATGTTCCCTCTAATATCTGATAATCTGCTTAAATGTTATGTGCTCACATCGTCACTTAATTTAGAGTTCACTATTTGTGCATCACTTGTTAGGATAGTCAGCTTGAACTTTGTCTGGGGGTTTTAAAGGCTAACTGGAGCACAGGAATGAAGATACTTAACTGCAATCGTAATTGGCGTGCCTCTAGCTAACGAAAGCTATATAAGATTTTACGAATAGTGGTTGCACTGGCAAACATGGAGACTATTCGAAACATATATGTTGGGCGTCCAAGGTAAAAGTTAAATGTGCCATATATTGTCAAGACTCAAGTTTGCTTTGTGTGGGTTTGTCAATGGGCATGAGCAAGACAATAATAAATCACTAGTCTCTTAACAATGAAATAGTGACCGCTGGTAAAGATGGTCGCACGGGTGTGACGGTGTGACGGGGTGACGGGTGGGTTTATGTGGAAATTCCCACTGAACATATTGAGAAGACACAAGTTGGCGAACAAGCTCGTTTTCAGTGATTCGTACTCATACCATTACATCACTATAAATCTTGACAAAATTTTCATTATAGGAAGGATTGGATTAGTCGGATACAAATATGGGTGGGGAAGGGATTTGTGGTGTTAATTGTTTTGTTGTCCAGGGTTTGCATTGGGACGGAAGGTGGGCCAAGGGATTTGAAGCGCAACCACAAATTGTTTTTGAGAGCACAGTGGAGGATTGTGAAGATGGATTGCGACGGCTTCCGCAGTGCTCAAGAGGCGACACTTTGCCAACCTGGATTGTTGAACTCTGACCTTATACAGGGTCCGGAAAGCTTGCGTCACATTCACGGTGTGGTTAGTCTGTGCTAGATGTGAAACGACTGCGCTATTAAGTGACTTAATTGTTCCAGTGCCCAACCATGCAGGGTGATGCTCACGGATGCGTTCAGACAAGCGCCTGGTGGTGCGGTCGATGTACATTGTCCCACAGGAACATGTGAATGAATAGATACAAAACGAGGCTGCAGAATTAGGGACTTTGTCTTTCAACCGTAATGACACTACGGGACGGGATTTGAACAGGATACGAAGCTTGGCTGCGTAGAATGTCTTGTCGATAGTGCTAGTCAGTCTTCGTCGTGCTATCTCTGCTAGCGTGTCACCTTTGAATGGCACAGATATGTATACTGGCTTTCTCTCCACCGTCGCCCTCCTAGGAACTTCCTGTTCTGTCTCCAATATCTTATCGATTTATCTGATTGGGGAACCATTTTCGGTGAATTCTCTTCTGACCGTCTGCAGTTCCACGTGGCTTTCTTGTGTACTGATCGCCGAACTGAGCAGTCATTTCGACGACTTGGTCGTACATCTAAGAATGCTATTTCATTGCTCAGGTCCATCTCTGTTGTGAATTTCACATTTGCGTGAGCCGAGTTGAACTTATTCAACAGTTGGTTAGTTTTCGTCGAGGGGTTGAGTACACAAAAGATGTCACCCTCATCACGCTTCTATAAGTAGAGCGCTTGTATTGACGATTCGAGTGATCCACGTTCCAGCTTTGCCAGAAAAATGTCAGCTAGTAATGGACCGAGTGGGGACTCCATTGCTACGCCGTCTTTTTGACGGTAAATTTGAGTATTGAATTGAAATTGGAAGTTGCAGGTACGAAAGAACAATAGTTGTTTCAAGTCTGCTATCGGAAGACTTGTCGCTAGGCCACTGTTCTCGATGTAGTCGCAGAGATATTCGATTGTCTCCATGATCGAAACGTTGGTAAAAAGGGTGGTGACGTCTAAAGAAAGCATTCTTCGTCCTTTCATATTTACTTCTTTCGCGGAGTCGATAAGCTCAAATGTGTCTTTGAGACTGTCTTGCTACCTTCTGTCTAATAGGTTCCAGCCATTCTGCCACACCATGGTAAGGCGAATTGCACACGTTGGGAATAGGCCTCAGAGGAACCCCATTTTCATGTATTTTGGGTAGGCAGCACAATCTCGGAATAGTAGTTCCCGTAGGCCGAATGTGTTCGAATGTGGGAATTATTTTGCGAGGGTAAAAGCTTCACACACTAGATGAAGGTTATCTTCCAGAAGAGAAATAATGAGTGGAGTGAAAGAACCTAAAAAGGACTAATTTCCGACTGAGAAGCAAAAGGAATAATGTAAGAATTGCTGATACTAGACTATCAAAAAGACAAAATCCAAGAGGACAAGAGGTAGGCAGGTAGTTGATATTATTAGATCATCAGGAAATGATCATCACTGGCCTGCCATGTTCTGAATAATTAAAAATTATCTTGGGGAACGTTGTAGTATTTTTTAGTTCTGACTTCGCCCTTCATGATACTTTATTCTTCCATATATCTTCCTTGTCAATGCGTTTTGTGGATAAACGTCTTTATGAACTGTAGATGTGGAACGAAAACTTATTTATACTCCAGTTGACAAAAGCTCGAAAAATTCAAGTTTCCCCAGACATTCTAATTTACGAACATCGGATGTGATAAAATATCCGATATCTTTTCTCGTTATTTGACTATCCTAGAACTGACACTGATTGTGGGATGAGGATCGATATGTCTGGCAAGTAACCCGAAATGCTCAAGGAGGCTTATCAAGGACACACAAGCCTTAGAGGTCGATAGTCGATGTCGAGTTTTCGGCTTACAGTTGCGGAATATTTTACTGTGACTTCATATGCACCTGACTGGTTTTCTCCGCTAGATACTTATTTTGCCGACTGTTCAAAATGCTTGGGTCTACTGTGTAATTGACCATCGGACTGTTTCTGCGGCTTTCGCACAAAATGTATCAGTGTTCAAGTATGGACTTTTGACAGTTACTGTCACCCGTATGGGTATATTGTTACATAAATCCCGTGGGTATAAATATTGACTCCTTATTTTGCGGCATTTTTGTGACATTGGTTGGTAACATCAAACATGCGCTGTGCATGATCTATGTTATGTCATACCAGATATAAAAGAGAATAGTATCTGTTGGAATTATTGACGTTGTTTTGATTTTAATTGATAACTTACAGAAAAGTCGACAGCAAAGTTAATTTCTCGCCGCTACTATATCTGCCTGTCGATTAACACCCCCTATGGAACTTGTTCTGGAATGCTTTCGCATTGACAATAATGTGGCACTTGTCAGTCTACTTCAACCTGCTTTGTGAAGGTATGTGATATTCATGAGGCGATGACACGTGACATCGGTTCACTGAAAGTAAACTTTGTACGATATGCAACTGTCGATTTACCTTCATCTTGTCATTCGGATTCGGATTTCATAGCAGAGTTCGGGATTCTATTGGTGCTGGTGTGGAAGATTGTAAAAGTGACAACATTCGGACAAATAACTGGTGCAGTCAGCCGCCGCATTTCAGATGACGCGATTACAAATTTCGAGTTTCACATCCTGATAACGCATGATATCAGTTGTGCTAGATTACACACCCAAACAAATGTGAACTTTTCACTCAACGTGAAAATCACTTTGGACCACGAAAAGTAAAATGCCGTCTTTGTGAAAATCTCCCATATTGCTACTATGACTTGGATTTGAGTTTTCTTCATCTGTTTGGATATTGAAGATGTACTTTTTCCTCTCTCAGGTGTGGGCAAATACTTTCGTTCCGCTAGTTTCCTGATGTCAAAGCATAGAAGACAAATAGTAAAACATGAAACAGTGTTGAACTTCCCAACCCGCAATCACGCAAGATCACTGTGATTCATAATTCAATAATGTTTCCATTCGTCATTTTTGAAGGATCGAATGTAGGCCAAATCACAAAAGTTTTGACCCATAATCTAATTGTCCTAACTTACAGAAATCTGTCACACAATGGAATGTGTGTTCCTTTTGTCGGTTCAGGACGGTAACCAGTAACACCACAAAGCCAATGGAACCATTTCAATAATTTAGGTAAATATTTCCAAAAAACCTCTAGTCACACAGCTTGGTGTTTCAAGTCACGACATGGTACCGAATGAGTCTACTTGTTTTCTGGCTGCCACAAATTTCCTGGTGAACATTGTTTGACAATGACAGTGTTTACCTTGGGCAAACAGCTGTAGAAGCAATGGCATTAATGGTAGTATTAACATCACTGGTATGGTGAATCAGGCAAATAAACTGAACAAAGTGGTGGTCATAGAGACCTAGAAAATATGCGATTCCCACATAATGTGGAACAGAAAGCGATAATCTCTTAACAGTCGAACTAGATGGTTCATATGATTACAATTTGATTTGAAAAAATAAGCGCTCAACGCAAAATGAAAGCACTGGATATATAAGCACAAATATTTCCCACCGAATCTGCCTGATTTCAGCGAACATGGTCGGCGGGGGCAAGCGGGTTTACTGGGTTTTTAACAGGGTTCGTATCAGAAAATAACTATAAAGATCCTCTTATGCTGAAAAATAGATATGGACATGGCTGTTTCTCTGCTGCAAATTAATGTGGCAAAACATTAATTTTCAAACATCATGTGCACTCTCAGTTGCTTCAATAATGTCCGAATTCATTCCTTTCCTGGTGATTCACTTTCGATTGTTGATGTCACATTATGGATGGATGTCTCCTTCAGTCTTCACATTTTTTTTCTGTATCGACAGTTAGAAAGTAATATCGGTTGTTTTGTGCTGATAGCCATGATTGTGTTGACCTCTGTTATAGTTGCCTTGCAGTGACTATGGTGTTCTTAATAACGGCAGCAGAAGTATTACTAACCTGGATATTTATCATTCGTCTTTCTTGCAAGTATGGCACCATCGTGTGACAGAAGCTATCAATAGATCAACATTGCGTATCCGTCTTGGTCAGCTAAGGCCTCAGCAGAAAAAATCAAACTTCAGCAAGAAACGTAGTTGTTAGACTAGGTAAAATGGCCTTCGAATGACTAGTAACTACATCTTCACTCGGGATTTTGATTGTCTGTCGATGGTTTTTGCACCATCAGAAGTAGATTCTCACTGGGTTGTGAGAAAATTGGGTTTATCTGTAAGCCTAAATATCTCATCGCAGAACCTCATTCCATGCTACCTGAACTGAATTACAAAACCTTAAGAATGACATCGTAGAATCAAAAATATGCGGGAAAATTCGATGTCAAATTTGTTATGAATCTTCTCACACTACATAACAGATAATCAACTGTCTACTGCTGGCCCGCATTTTGAACTTATAGCAGCTCAGCGCGATGTATCAGATTACCCATTTCTGTCGGTTAAAGATGACAGTGCTTCAGATCCTGTCATCGTTTTCTGCTTACCCCATAGGCACGATTCTAACAGATAGAATACAGCATTTTTCATCCTGTGTTATATTTCCGCTCAGGTTAAACAAACTAATCAATCATTAAAAAGGGTTAAATGGAACCTGATTTTAAATGACGCCACAAAGATCCATTAATATTTCGCAGCAAACTTCTGCTGGTATTAGTGTGATACCTATCGGCCACAGTCAAGTAGTAGTCCAAGTAAAACTGAGAGAAACCTAAGTCGAAATTGTCTTCTGAACGCTGAGATTATCCTGACCATCTAGAGAAATATTTTCAGACGTCTTCTTTCTATCCCTTGATGTACAAACTGAAGCATAATTTTAATTTGCAATAGTTTTGTTAATTTCAGTGTCACCTCCGTTTTATTTTTTGCATTTCTCGGAAGATTCAACAGGTGTTAACTTTTTGACGCAAAAACAGACTGTAATAACTTACATCGTTGAGTTTGGAGGCATCATTTTGTCTCCACAGCTTTTGGTCCTCATTGTTGCTTTTGGGGTTTATCGATCGTTTAATTTTGTAGGTGATATTGCGAAATGTAGTCTAGATCTACTCAATGACTTGTCCCTCCTTTGGATTCAAATTCTGCGGATGCTTTGATGATTCATCAAATCGCTCGCGCAAATCAGACGATCCCCTGAACATTTAATTGCTGATTGCAAGTGACTGTTATGCAGCTGGTTGTCATTATGGATTTATGGCAATCAACACCTTTGTATATTTTCATTTTTGTCATCATTTTAGGTATAGCATAATTACGGCCTCTGACGTTTTTATCCACAAATGACCATTATCAAATTAAAATAGTCCAACTGTTTGGCATTTTAAGTTTTGGAGCGTTGAAATGTGTATGATAAACGCACATCTTTGCAAATAGCAGATTGCTCATTGGGAATGGATTGCTGGTGAGGTTCAATATGATACCAAAGGACTTCTTTGTGCACTGTGCGAAAGCGTCTAGCTCATTCCGGGAACCCAAACAACCGATCAAAAACTCTCGGATTCTGATTTGATAACTGACAGAGACCGCTTTAAAATTTTTGCGTACACTGCCCTGTTGATTACTATTTACTTCGACGTATTAGACAACGATAAAGGGCTGTTTTCTCACCTTTCCATCAAAATATATTTCATCACATGTCAACCATTTTGAAACCTTATCATTTTTTTGCGTCTAGCTTAACCAACAGTCTGCTAACCTTTCAGTGATTGGTACTTAATGGTTTTATTTGTAACCCTGATGGATTAAAATAAAAATTTGGTGCTTCGGCAATAAAGACTACGTCGGTGAATTCCACGACTCCAAAGAAGTTACGTCTTTTTCAAATAAAACATTGCTCACTCTCAGGCAGCCACTCAAAAGCACTCATGCAGCATGTCTATTTGGTAGATAGTTGATGATCCAGGACAAAATTAACAAAGCTTATGAACCACTAAACTGCACCGCCACGTTAACCGTACCGCTTATTACAAGCAAAGCTTGCTGAAAGTGATGCTTCTTTTACATTGTCTGTCGAAATACGACCCAGAAATAGTAAACAAAAGGCGCTTTCCAAAATATTTAAACTGACTTCCACAGACATGGGTGGCTGATGAAGCTAATTCGATTCCAGGGCATCTGTCGGTCTCAAGCAACGAAGATTAATATATTAAGCTGTACTATGGTGAAAATGAACGAAGATTACATGTTTTCAAAAATAATCATGCAAAGCTGTGATCAGTGCGAAGAGTTTGTAGTTCCTTTAAAGGCAGGTATCTCATTTCTCTTCAAATAACGTTTTCACACCTGAAAACGTTTTCAATATCTCGCTAGGTGGCTTGACATGTTGAATTACAGATATTTTTATCAATAAATATAGTTTAACGGGTTCAAGTGGATCCTTTCTGAGTTGCTTATGAATCGACGTAGTCTGCTGGTATGACAGTATCACAGACCAAAGTGTGGTCTCCAGTTGAAAATATGCTCACTTTTGGCTTGCATTATGTTCCCTAACTGCGCCGAAAAATGCAACGACAACTATAAACCATACGTTGCACATTCAGTTAGGCTTTAAGGAACTAAGGGTAAGCTGAATCTCTTCAAAACAAATATAATCGGTGTTACTGCTTATGGGTGATCAATGACGGGCAACGTTTATTATTGGTCTTTACTGTGATATGAACACATCTTTTTGTGTATACCACTTTTAGAACAAATTGACCTGCGTTTAAAAGTTCTGATAACGGAGTTGCTAGACTTCCCAAATCAATTTAAGATTTGAGATCGTGCAGAACACTGTCATTGGCGTTAACCGAAGAAAGACATTGATTAAACAGAATCTGGTTCCCACGGTTGTTCTCGATGTTCCGGGCTAGGTGGCAGCGTGAATTGACCTTTTGGAACAATGACAGGAATAACGCTGATGGCGGATTCGGATCCCAGTGGCAGCATCAGCCCCACGACAGTGGCTGTTTTAGGCAGTTACCTGCAGATTTGACTGACTCATTCCCAAGGGAATACATGCACAGTGAATTGCAAAACCGATGAGTGTATAATAGCATCAAAAATGCTCACAAAGAGCCAAACCACTTATTACCTGTAAATTACATGCAGACAATGTACAGTAGCGTATTATTTGGGTAAACCATTTTAATGCACTTGTAAAACTTTAAAACTCACGTGCAAAAGAAAAGACCGATTTTACTGAACACTAATCTTGAAGGGATATGCAGTTGCCCTCCGGTAAGACGTTCGAGAGGACTGCTGACTTTTATGTGGACCCCAAAATGATAAATAGCCATAAACAGTACTACTCTTACCTGAATTACATGGAACAGCAGTGTTGTACGACTTGGCTAAATTTCATCAAATTGCATGTCGAAAGGGAACTGGGAATAACAGTCACATTTGCATTGACGTTTGCCAGGGTGTGGCATAACACTGACTTTCGAACGAGTTCCTTGTCCCTCCTTTCGTATCACATATGAAACAAGTACACAAGTGCTCTTCAAGGCGCAATATTTCACCCGATCAGTTGATCCGTAAAACAGCTTGAATTTTGACGAAGTCATATGTGCACGCTTCTATCCCGTTTCGAAAGTTAATTTATCCTGCTGAAACACCCGTCGGAGTGCATGTGTCAAACCGGTAACGTTTCAAAAAACGATGTATGCAAAGTAGTCTTTATTGACGGTTTCCTTATAAGAGAATTCACCTGTGACAATGGCTGTCGGTGTCAGAAATCTTGGACTACTGGTACCTTTTCTTCATCTGGCCATTTGTCCATCAAATTTACCGGTCATTTTGTGCAGGGATCTTTCGAAAGCATTATTCATTGCGACTTGGGCACTGTACATCTTAGGAGACTAACATTGCCCTAAAACGGAACGTAAGTATTTTAGCCAGCGGTCCGTACTTGGACTGCTTGTTTGTAATATTAATTCTTGGATATCCTTCACGCTTGCTTTCGTTGAGGATTACACGGTCCCCGATTATAAAGGAATTAAACGCCTGGATGTAATATCACACAGTGGCTTTTGCTGGAAACGGATTTCACGGGACTACCCATTCATGATCGTACAGCATCTGCTTAGGAAAACCAGTGGACACTGACCGAATGCACAAAGTTGTTCGTAATAATTTGCTTCAAGGTTTTAACCTTTATATTTCGATGCATTTGGCCAGGATGTTAAATGACAATTTCTGAAGCAGTTGCCTTAACAGCTTTCAGTGGATTCTAAAACCAATACTATGTTGTCAGTAATATTCCCCTGATTTGATTTTGTAATATTTGAGATTGTTTATCCGCTGTGAGCCAGTCCTGGTTTAGAAGTCCTCTAGTGATGGACCTTTTAGTCTCCAAAATATCTATGAACTTCCCCGTCCCCCCAACCCTCATCTGTAATTGGAACACCACAAGTAGTTCAGCACTCCTACCAGTAAACTTCAAGCAGTGAAATTCATAATGTGTATCGTAACAGTGTTCGCCTAATAATACTCTATAAGTTTAGTGGCATTCGAAATAAGGGACGGCTAATTTCCAAAATGGTTGCCAGTCTCTAACAAGTAATCTGTAAATAGGTATACACGTGTTTTCACTGATAGATAATTTCTTTTTCTCTGCATGATCCAGGACTAAGTCTCGACCGAGCCGATAACTGTCATCAAGAAAACCGGAATACCTATCGGTTGCACTTTCAGCCTCCTTGTGTATCAATTTAAGAACGAATTTTTAGCATTTTAATTAGGGAAAAGCAGACAGACAGTTTTATTATCAAATAATGAAACACTTTGCTATAAAACCGCAGAAAGGAGTAAATAAGAATGATTTCACGTGAATGACTTCGTCAAAAATAAGGACGAGCATGGAGTCATCAATTACTGATGTCTATCCCATCCAAATGGTCTGCTTTGATTCTCACTTACTTCGTTAGTACACATGTGATACTGCTTCTCGTAGTCGTATTTCAGAATGAAAATTTAGGTAGTCACACATATGACGCGATGGCACGTTGGGTTTGAATCAAAAAATTAGCCAGGATTATCACAGTATTCGTATGTAGAAGTCAGCTATACCGTGATTATTTTTCCTCTCTATTTTTTCTGTAATTTCTTGTAGTTTTATCCTTTTCTTTGCACTTTATGATATGAAATGGGCACGTAAGATTACTACTGTTTCCTCTTATTAGCTCAGTGTACGACTGTTTAGAATATTTCGAGGCATAGATTAAATAGAATTGCCTATATATACAACTGCTAGTATGTAGCTGATTTGGCAGCAAGCGACTTCGCCTCGTTTGTTACTCGATACCAAAGCGTCAGATGCGCTAGTGGACTTTTGTAGCAATTGCTTTTCTTGACAGAACTGATGGCACTAGCAGTTTTAGTGTTGTACGCCTCTGTTTTTTCTTTAGTTCGATCCATCGGCTGAGGCATTTCGTTGAAACGGCTTAAGCCAACTCAAGGTACTCTTGCAGGCAATGCAAAATTCCTCTGGTTTATTTTCGCTAAAGAATCATTGTTACATGGTCACCGAAGTCCCAGTGCGTTAGTTCGTCCTTTGTGAAAAGTGCGGGATAAATAATGTTTTCTGAGAAACTGGCATGTCGGAGAGCCAGGAACCCACTCAAATGAGGCCACCAAAGGAATCCTATAAGGTTCCCAAGAATCATCAGAAAGTGACAAAACCTTCCCTTTATCACTGAAGTTTCCCAAAATTTTTCCAAGTTATTCCACCGGTAACATTTGGTACCAGAAAACAATGGTATGAAAATTTCCTGGGAATTATTTCTGAACTTTTTGCGCTGACAGGAAGACTGCATGGGCAACCAATCGGGCACTATAACTAATCAAACAATTAATTCCAATTGTTTTCAGCTGGACTAATCGAATAAGGATTTGGGCCTGGTTCAAACAATCCCCGAAAGTGTGTACATATTGCATTCAAATTGAACTATCCAGCTTCTACAATCCGATTCACATATTGCAAGTTAAATTGTAGATCATCCTAATAGTTTGTGTAAAAGTTAATGCTGTTTGCTCGACTTGAATTCACAATGGTTTTCTTGCTCCGGTGCCTTTTGCGTCAGTCATACAAATTGCTCAGTATTTGCTACATCATCCGCTTTCAGGTTTCTCATGATTTTACCTCTTTGCGATCTACCACATTCTCCCATTACTTACTAAGGTTTACTTGCTGGCACTCGTTAAGTGAAATAGTTGTATTGTATTGTATTGTATCGTATTAAATAGAATTTTGCGTACGAAATATGGCCACGTTCCAGTCAAAAACTGAGTTTAGCAATTAAATTAGGGGAGAAGAAATTACTAAATAAAATAATAAAAAAGTTACACTCATCACCTCGTAAAGTATATAAAAGCACTCATCCAGGACTAATAATATCGCATTAGGACAGGCTGCACAGGAATTCGCCTGAAACCCAGTAACGAGTTGTCAAAATTCGTGCTAAATATGGGACCGTGGGGTTCCTATAAATGTTGATTCTAGAGGTTATGGAAGAAAAATCGGATTGTGGCGAAATATGAAAGCGACACTTTGAAACATCTATGTGCAGAGGATTCGTGGGGTCAGAAAGAATTTTGTGAGCGAATTTTTCACATGCTGACGAGTGCTGCTCACATAGAGTAAGGGACTATTCAGCTAGTGGTATGAAGCACACCGGGCTAATAATTAATAGAACCCGGCGAAGAATTTTAAAGTGTTTTTTAAGAAAACCTGGAAAACAGTAAAGAAGGATTGGAAAAACACTAGTATACAAATCGGGAGATGGTGCTTGTTTCACCCTGTCGAAGCTTCTTGAGTTGAAATGACGACCGTCAGGTACTCCTTACACAGGTGGAAATGTGATTAGTCCACTCCAGATTTTCGCCAATAGTAACCCCCAGATATTTCACAGAAACAAATATGGTAAGAATTTTTAAGTTGATGGAAGACGTTTCGGATGGGTAGGCCGACCGAGGGAGAGAGAACAGACATTCGAAACACTTAGATGTTTTGAGATTTAAACTGGCTTGTGCAGAGGAATCATAAACAGAAGATAGGTTGTTGGAAAAGCTTTGAAAATCATCGTTGCTCGAACTGGCTTGAGAGAGAGCAGCTTCATCAGCATTCCTAAACAGATGACAGGAAGAGCTAGTTGATTAGTCGCTGATGTAAGTAGAGAAGAGATACAGAGAAGGAATAGCACCCTGAAGCACTTCGATTTGTTAATTAACGGTTTTGAAGTTTTACCGTCCACTCGTGTGCACTGGGTTCGGTTAGTTAGGTAATCAGACAGTCATGTTAATAAAGAACCGGGGAAACCAAATGTTTGTATTTTGTGGAGTAGAAGAGACCATGGGACTGAGTCAAATGCCGAAGAATAGTTCCGGAAGGCACAACGCACAGATTTAACTGATGCATTTAAAGACTTACAAATGCGATGAATAAGGGAGGCGACAGCGTCCAAAGTGGACCTGTTAGATTTACAGGCAAACTGAAAAGGGTTGGCAGAAGGCTACATAGAAGAACGCAGGCGGTTAAGTATAGCACGCTCCGTCAGTTTAAGTCCGGAAGACGTTAAAGCGATGGAGCGAAAACGTTTTTCTAAAGCGGTAGAACGGTTAGATTTAGGGATGGGAATAATAGTGACGGGTCTCCAACAGTCAGGGATGGAAGACGAGATTGATGACGAGTTAACTAGAGAAGTAAATGCATCGGTCAGAGCCACAGCACCATGCCTTAAAAGAGCTGAAGATAGACTGTCAAGGCCAACTCCTGTGATAATTTTAGTGATGCGGAGAAGTTCGAGCACTTCTTCCCTAGAAAAACTTGTAACTGTCATATCATCACCCTGTCCAAATATGACTGGGGTATAAATAGAAGGATGGAGGAAAGCATGATTGATACTGTCGACATCTGCAGAAAATTTCGCATGCTTCTTTTTCTTCCCACACAATAGTCGAATGCCTTCTCACAGAAATCCATTGTTGTTGCCACTCAGGAGTCTTCTGGCGAAAATTTTGTCGATGTTTGATTTCAGCTTTATTAGTTTTGAAACTTACCGCACACTTCAGTTACCACGGAATCTGTAGAAGTGCTCCTCGCATCTTCTTAGAGATGCCAGTTTCCGGGTGGAGATGCGACCATTTGAGACGAAAAGTGCTCCTATGGGACAGCAGATATCAAAAACTGCGTTGGCCGTCTTTGTGAGAATTTTGACGTTGTCATTGAGCAGGGGTTCAAAAGAGAAACAGGTAGATGCGGTCGAAAGGGATTTCTGAAGAAGTGTAAGGTTGCTGTGTGAAAAGTTTCGGAGGCCAAAGTAGATTTGATTTGTTTGTTTGAAAAAATAAAAGGCTGACCGAGAGTATACCTTAGGTCTTAACAGAAACAGACAATGATCACCAGTTGAAGTTAGAGCACACAGTTTCAGGGGAAAGAAATCACGGTGGTTAGTAATAACTCTATGTACATTGGAGCCGCCTCTGGTGGGAGGAACGCAGAGGTGAGTCAAATCGAACACAGTCAGTGGTAGGATAGATGTATGATTGAAATCACCCACAATAATATGCAGACTATCCTCAAGAAGAGAAACAATAAATAGAAAAGAGTCGAAAAATAATGTGATATTTTGTTGCGAGCTAAAAGAAGCTATATGCATGTCCGTTATGATTGTACTGGTACGGCGAGGAAACAGGATGACACGGCGTAATGAGACAGTCAATTCCGTTTAGTGAGTACGTATAAATAACTTTGGAATTGCCAGACCAGGAGGAGTTTGTTTTCTGCCACACCGCCTCCAGTCCTCTTCTTGTCCGAAACTGTCCTACCGATGGAGTCTGAAGCTGGCTATCGACACGAGTGAATCAACAATACCAGCCAAGTTTCTTGCATGCAGATGACACAAGTGGGAACACGGACCGGTGATTGAGGCGCGAAGATCAGATCGGATGTTGGTGTTCAACAAAGCCGGAATGGACAGCTTGGCCGGAATGGTGTATTTAAGAGCTGCCTGCAAGCCAGCACGAGTGACTTCTAGATCGATTAGAAGCTCGTTGATGTGCGGAAACACGGGATCTCAATATATGTGGAGAAACGGTATGGTTTTTGAACAAAAGTATTTCCCATTGATTGTAGCGTCGAACTGAGAACATGATCGAACCAAATATCCAACAACAAAATAACGAATTAGGATGACACAGGATTGCAGCGCAGCCTCTCAAAGGGCGTTCTGCAGATTGCATACTCCAAATTTGAATGCAACAATAAATAGCCTCGTATTTCTTCTAGTTTTTTTTATTTGTATCTTAAGTGAACGCTCAAATCTCTGTGGTATTGTAGACCTACAACGGCAGACACTTCCAAAATAAAGCTGATGAGCTGCCTGTGTTGAAGAAGTTCAAATAAGCTGGCATGAAGCCTTTTGTTTAGGGACCGCAGACTTGTCTTTTTTCGTTGTTTATTGGACGATTTGGTCACCTTAGGACTAAGCTTACGTGTGAACGTCTTAACTTTTGGACAGTAAAATTGCACTGCTATGTTCGTGATTACAACCGGCCATGCACAGGTTTTGCTTTTGATATGGCTTGAGACCCTATCCACAAGAAAGCTGGGAAATTATGTGACACTTTTGCTTCCAATAGTAGTTAAAAATTCTAGAGACGCTTAATCTCATTTAATATTACCCCTCCAAAGCAGGTACAATTAAGCGTTCTGTAAAATTCCCCTCATTTTATTAGAATGCGTTTGTGTACCACTCGACAAATATGATTGCATTTCAGTTGTTTTTTAATCATCTGAATTCTCCTCCCACCGTGTCCTCTAAAATCCTGAAACCCTAAAGCCAAAAAGCACCCATTATTTTGCTTTTTCACTTTTGCCCTATGCCCAAGTCACCTGGTTGTTAAATCCTATTAGAACGCTTGCCTCCACTGTGAACAGTACGCCCTAATGGATGGGACCGTTTGAAACATAGGAGCCCAATAATGAATGACAACTTGGAAATTGATGACACGTCCTTTTGCAGTCAGACTTTGATGGAATTGGAAGGATCTGCTATTGTGTATGGTGCTTCAAGAAGAATAACGAACTGATCAAAGTTCATCTTTAGTTACCTAAGAGAAGCTCCGACAACTGATCTTGAAATATTTTGAGTTTACATCTAGCAATTTCTGAGGAGAAACAATTGCCATATTGAACGAAGGATGCAAACAGTTTATTACCGAAGACTGCGAATAGACAAACGATTAATCTACATTCTTATATAAGTCTAAAGTAGAATCCAGCAACAGCAAAAAAAGAGCATTATCGACTGGGGTTCCTCAAATCCTTTTGATTTGCTTACGAATGTGTGCATATCGCAAACAGTGGTTTGATAAGAGTGTTAATGAGCTGATTTTCGATTACCAAAGACAGTTTTTGGGAAAAGTTGCTTTGCTAACAAAAATATTTGCTCATTATCACTCCCACCGACAAATTTTTGCTTATGATAAACACATTTTCACAGCTGATATTTCGGGTCTTTCCAAATCTCAATGAATTGGTTTCTTTGTTTGAGCAATTCCACTGTTTACCAGTACTCACAGCTTACTCCTGGATCATTCAGCATTTTTCCTCTACGGTCCTCAATTATTGGGAAGTTTGTTCACTCTCACAATACCGGTCTTACCATTTACAAGTAGCATATGATAATATCAGTACATCATCACAATGAAAGGTAATGTTGCCCTTAGTTTATCAGCTGTGGGTAGACAACCAGAAAAAACCTCTTAAGCAGGACGTTGGATGTTAGAAACAAATCTGTAGCAAGGCCGTAAATACCTGCAGTAAAATACCAGATCGTGAGTCTGCATTTAGTTTGCATTGATTGTTAGGCGGTCAGCAACATGCACCTTGAACATGAATTCCCCGGGGCAAGAGTCACCTACTGTCAGTAGCGTTCTGATCTGGCAGCTCACGACGCACCACGGACGTCATTCTAATTTGTTTCTTGTGAAAGGTGTGCAAATGAAGCAGATCATGTTCGAAATAAATTCATGACATTTTTTCAATTAGATCAGTATTGCGTAATGATCCACACACTTTGTGAACCGTTGCTGATTGATATTTGAAATCAGCAGGCAGAAACTCAAATGAGTAGTCTCTTAGGAAAAAAGTAATTGCCGCTGAAAAAATCCCATTCCTGTTGTCAGCCGGACCGTTGCCTGTCAAAAAAAATTGTTGAGGAGCACGACCGAGAAGAAAAACTCAATACATGGATTATTTTGCCGTTGTCATCTTGGTCCCTGAATTTGTGTCACTCGGAGTGAGGCTACGCCCTTAATGTGATAGTCTCAAGGCCATAATGTACCTCTGGAAAATGCTAACCGTTGTGGGTTTGGACAATAACCAATCAGTGGGAATTCCATTTCTTGGCTCCCCATGAGCCGACAATAAGCGACCCAAACTGGTAGAGATAGGAGGCTAGTTGGAATAATAATAGCATCGCCAACAATATTGGTAGTAGTTCCTTTTCATTGTAATAAAAACATAAGGGTAAGCGTTTCCATTAAAGTCCGAATTTTCAGTGATCCGATAGATGTTCATGTTAAAAAACGAAATGTTCACAGTTATCTACCCCAATTAAAGGAAACTAAATTAACCCAGTCTGGGCTAGGATTGCAGATACTGGTTCAAGAAAGCCGCACAGCCTTAGCTAATATCAGGACGACCGGACTGTATCTCTCCGTGTGTCATCTTAGTGAATGTACGTTTTTCATGTTTAGTCGATGCATGCATTGCTAGTTTGATGATAGCATGCATGCACCGTTGGCGGATTTTGGTACAACCCGCTCGATCATCATAACCCGTCTGGTAGATCGATACTAAATGATGTTGTGTGATTTATTGTCAAGGAATTCAACTAATCGACCTCTGGGAATTAATTGGTTATTTCATCCTTATCGATTTAAGCTTAAAGTTGGACCTGCTTTTCATACCGCGAGAACTCGACATTCAGGTTCATTTTAGTTTCCTCTTCTGCATCGCTTTGTCTACTTCGGTGAATTTTATTTAAGTGCCGACGCACATGCATATATGTCAATTATGGGAGATGCAAACCTTTCCGATCTCTTCTCTGCTGACGTGTTTTATCACCCCATGGTCGGGGGCTTCCGAAACCCTGTTGACTAGAAACGTTTTATTGTTATTCATTTTCATATCATAATAAACATCCCTCTCCTCCGCCTCCTAACAGCTAACGATTCTGCCACCATCTCATTTCACTTGTCCAAATACTGCGATGAGGAAGTGCGGTCGCGACGACACTATGGCTAAGTCATTCATGCATGTCAAGCAACAAAGAGCCCCAGGCTAAAGATTCTGCTATTCCGTTTATAATACTGCGAAGAGTCCTCAGTTCTTTTCGGCAGGCAGAGCATGCAATCTTGAGCGCATTTGAATCTTTAGGCTCTTAAATAGATGTAACGGATTACGTGGTGTTATTTCATGTGTTCCTTATCCATGCATACTCTCAAAGATCCAACCAAGATTCTAATGTAGACTAACAAATGAGTGTACAAGTGTGGCTATAGTTGAGTGAGAATGTACGGGTACCCATAAGTGATGAGCGACAATAGCTATGAAATCCGTCTTGTTCTTCCGAGGGAATCTTGTCAACTAATCTGTATGCGTAACATACTGCTGACATCATAACATTGTTTCAGGAATTTCCATCAGCGCATGCATCACCAAAACGGTGGCTGACTGCCATGACGTCAAAAATGACCACTAACTGTCTCCAAATGACCTCGTCTGATAATTTTCTTCAAAAGGTATTTACGGATGATGATTCGGGCAATCACTTCCCCTTATATTCGCAATGCACCGCTATTTCCACAGAAAGCACTAAGGTTCATCATCGACAATGTTTTTGTTCCTTCTGGTCTGGGTCAGTAATTATAACTTTCCAGTTCGTTTGGTGAGTTGTCGATCAAAAAATTGTTATCCTTCAGTTTACACAGTCAGTTGTCTTATATTTTTAGGCGTTCGAAGTTTGCATTGTTTGGTTCGCTTGAAACAATGCTACTAAGACTGACTACTTGCTTTTTCGACTTGATGAGACTGCTGGCTGAGGATGAGCGGTTACCCGGACGAGTGTTCGCCACTACCTTGGTGCTGTGTAAATGTTTTACTCTTTTGATCACACATGATTTGTCTTGGTTCCTGAAGCCTTCTTTCGCTTTTGCGTACTACACATTGAGAGGCTTGCAACCTTATCTTAGTTGAGCCCTAATTCCGGGTTTATCGCAATTCAGTACCGCTGCTCAGAAATAAATATTCTAGCTGTTTTCAGAATAGTGTTGGAATTCTAAAATTTTCAAAATGATACTGGAAGCTCTTAATTTGAATTTTGAGGCTGAAATCCACCTTTATTAACATGACCGAAGAGGCTGCCCTCATCCGCGATGAAAATGAAAGTTTCGGAAGAAAACTAATCCTGCGTATGTGGAAGTTTAAAAATCTGTAGGCAGATTTATTCCTCATGAAGCTAAGTAATAAGGCCGGAATACCGACAGTGGTAGCTTTCCATATGTCACTCGTTATTGTACGCAAAGATATACTAGCTAATCACCTTTAAATTCTCTAAACCTTATCCTTGAAAACTTGCACGGTGTGCTATAAAGAAGGGCAATTTCTATATTTTTGAGTTATGATGAACGAAACTGATTCAATGCACTGCCAGTGTGAATTCGTGTTTCACGTTCATAACTGATAGCAAATTCGTGAGCTTTTGCGATACCACGAGATTCGTGCTGACTTATCGACAATCACGTTTGACGGCTACATACAATTTCTTTGGGTTTGGATTACTGGTAAAGTATTGTGGGTGAACGACATTACTGGGAGCCGTAGAAAGCAGATCAGTGGTTCCTGAATCACTACGCACACTTTCGGATTGTTCCCAACCGCCGACTCATCAATGACCCAATTCGCAATGGGAAAGAATTACGAATAAGTAAAATAAATTACATTTAAATTCGGCTAGAAATCAACACCCGAAGGGAAAAATCAGATAGCTATGCCTGTTTATTGATTTCCTAGTTTATTGGCAACATGTGATGAGCTAGACTGCACAGTATCATTCATTGGCTGATTGGTTGCCGGACTAGCAGACAGCATGTTACCAGTCACCGCTGATTCCGAAAACGATGTGTGAATGGAACGACTGTCTCACAAACACATGCATCATTGCTGATCTGTGGTGTGGGATAAATGGGTTTGTCATCGGCTGGCTCCAACAATCATCAAAAGGACACCAAAAGTCTTTGTTGATCGAAAAGTCGGCTTTCCAGTTTTGTTTGAGTTGAATGTGAAAAATTCCAGAATGCGAAATCAGCCATAAATGCAAGTACAATGAAACTGAAGGAGTCTCCAAAAGGTCGTTTGCACATCTGCGAAATTGCTCGATGTGTAAAATGGAGTCCGGTGATCTTCGGAATTCCCATTTAAAATAGAAGCCAACTCGGAAACCGAGTATCTTGTGATAGGTTGCACTCCCGGTACAGTTGGCTGCGTCGAAAATCCACCAGTTTGAGGTGTGTTAGGTTTGAGCGTATCGAGTTGGTTTGCAAATCTGCTAGACTTTGCAAACCAGTGCTCTTAGATAATACCCATCCTAGTAATATATGCCAAGCACTCGAATCTATTTTATTAACTGCTGACTGTTTCAAATTGAATCACTTGGATGAGACTCAACAAGGATGATTTTTTGTGGATACTCCGTGTTGAAACCATTATTTCAAAGCACCATTTGACCAACTTTAATATAAAATGAAACTTTCGCTCTTGGGCACTCACCATACATGATATCACAGGACACTCCATCCCGTTTGCGGGGATAGCCACTATTCCCATTTTTGATTTCCACAATGAGGATCTTGACTACGATTTATTTGTGACAGCTTCAGGCGGTTCTATTTTGGGACTAACAGCCATGAGGGTGCTTCACATTAAGGTCGTCGTTACTTAATGGCCTAACAGTAATTGTGATTTGAAGGGTGCAACACTTAAATGTTCTCCAATTGCTGACGGCTAGGAAGCAACCTCTCCCACAACCCCGTCTTTCATAAATTGGCCGATTATCCCATGTTTCTTTAAAAATTCCCACTGAGCACACTGAGAGGACACAAGTTGGCGAACAAGCTCATTTTCAGTGATTCGTACTCCTGCCATTACATCACTATATATATATATATATATCTTGACAAAATATTTTCACTATAGGAAGGATTGGATTAGTCATATACAAATATGGGTGGGGAAGGGATTTGTGGTGTTAATTGTTTTGTTGTCTAGGGTTTGCATTGGGACGGAAGGTGGGCCAAGGGATTTGAAGCGCAACCACAAATTGTTTTTGAGAGCACAGTGGAGGATTGTGAAGATGGATTGCGACGGCTTCCGCAGTGCTCAAGAGGCGACACTTTGCCAACCTGGATTGTTGAACTCTGACCTTATACAGGGTCCGGAAAGCTTGCGTCACATTCACGGTGTGGTTAGTCTGTGCTAGATGTGAAACGACTGCGCTATTAAGTGACTTAATTGTTCCAGTGCCCAACCATGCAGGGTGATGCTCACGGATGCGTTCAGACAAGCGCCTGGTGGTGCGGTCGATGTACATTGTCCCACAGGAACATGTGAATGAATAGATACAAAACGAGGCTGCAGAATTAGGGACTTTGTCTTTCAACCGTAATGACACTACGGGACGGGATTTGAACAGGATACGAAGCTTGGCTGCGTAGAATGTCTTGTCGATAGTGCTAGTCAGTCTTCGTCGTGCTATCTCTGCTAGCGTGTTTTCTTCGAATGGCACGTGAACCAGAATCGCCAAGTATTGATGAAACGTTTGAAAGGATCAAAACCATTGAGTGAGTTTCCGCAGTACCCTGATCGATTTGTTCACAATTTGTCAAACTTCAAGTTAGACAAGAAGTTGTTAGAAGTTTTATAACTGGGGCCCAAATTTTGTTGCCCAAACAGCCAGACTTCACAAATGGACTTAGAATTTGGATTCCAGAATCTTTTCCCTCAATTGTCGAGTTTATCCCCGCCATCACAAATGAAAATCAACTTTGGTGAATACTTGTTATCAATATCATGGCGCTAGACATACAACGAGTGGATTATTAAAGCCAGAACATAAGAGACGGTTAAGAGAAATGCAGTAAAATATCTCTGCTATTTAAAGGGGACATGTTAGCACAGAACCCTTCAAATATTTCAGCATTAGTCGTTGCCTGAAACTGACATTTCGAATAGACCTACCGGTTCCAGGTTTTCCTTAAAAATTGACTTTAAATTTGCCTATCTTCCGATCACCCAAGTTGAATCTTGGATGGTAATAAATATAACCAACACCATTCGGTCTCTACCAGTGCCGCTTTTCTCATTTAGCGTCAGCAATTAGGATGCTATCTTTCAACTGGCAAAGAATAACCTTGTAGAAGTTATCGACGGAGTTGAAGTCACCGAATTTATGTCATTGTAGATGTTTCAGACAAAGCCACTCTTTTCTAAAAAGTTTGAATGGTTTTTTTAATTTGTTGCTTATTCTAAAGAAATATTTCTTTGCTTCAAACAGTTTTTAACCTCTTGGCTATCTGGTCAATGCTAACGGTTTCAGACAGAATCCTGAAAGCCGGCTCTCTTGGTGGATGCATCTTCACCACATAACTCGTAAGAACTGCGTTTTATATGGGGCTTTCCTCGGCATCAATCTATTTTCATTCTAATTTTTTCTCAACAAACACCTTGATTTTTTGTTGGTTTCTGAACCATCCTCTGCGTGATCAAATTCTCATGAACAATATGCTCGCTTTTGACTTCTAACACCACTCTTCGCCTGTTATCTTCTTTCCCTTTTGCAATGGATGCAATCAAATACAGAATGATGTGCCAATTCTTTATGTTTCAAATAGTTTGTGCTTGGTTGTTGGCAAACACATCTTGGAATTTTGGCTAGCTAATAGGTCGCCAAACCTCTAAACTAGTATTTGTTTGGTATAAATTTCCAGGTTGTTTATGATCATGAGGCTTCGAAATTCATATTCGATTCACTGAAGTCCTCGTTTTGTACTTCTGCGGCAATGATAGACTAATGAAGTGTTACTCTCAGTACATAACACCAACATCACACGGACCACCCAAAGTGCACCAGAAGGGCATTCCACTGAGACCAGTTGTTTATTTCCCAGGAGCTCCGACATGCGATTTGGCCAAAGAACTATGAAGAAGCCTGATACCTTGAATGGAGAAACAATCCACTCTATAAATAAGGCCCAACAATTCTGGGACAAAATTAAGGAAATCGAGGTTGATAGGACATGTATCCAATAGGTTGAGGACATTTTAGACATTAAGAACTCTGATATCAAGAAGCTGCAGAAAATAACCAATGACATTTTCCACGAGATCCAGTTCACCGCGGAGATGGAAAATGACAAAAATTTCTTTTTCCGAACTTACGGATAAAAAGAAAGTCCAACGGAACTCTGGAGACGTCAATGTATCGGAAACCTACACGCACGGGTCAGATGCTTAGCTTCCGCAGTAACCATCTCATAGTTCAGAAAACATCCTGGATGAGAACAGTGTTCAACAAAGCAAAAACTTTGTAGCACAATGGAAGTGCAAAAAGTGGAAAAAATTGCATTCTCAAGAAGTTTCATCGAAGCGACTATCCAAGGAACTCTGAAAGAATAACCGTAAACAGAAAGAACAAGGAACGAGCGAAATCCAGCAAGAAGATAGTGCTCCCTCATATCAAAAATGTATCTGAAATGACTGCAAGATTGCGCGAACCTCGATGCTTCACAATCGCCCACAAACTCAAAAAATAGACGACAGGGAAACTGCTATTTACAAGACTAAATGTGAGGACTGCGGCAAATGTTACATCGGCCAAACTGGAAGAGAACTTGCTACAGCAATGCATGAACACAAATTTGTCACAAGAAGACATGATCCTATTTCATAAGTATCAGTTCACAAAGATCAGGAAGGACGTACATTCACTCTGGACACGGCCTGCATCGCGGGACCGAGGGAACACAGGATACTCGACAAATTACATCAAGAGGCAATTTGCATTAAGCTAAATATACAATTCGTTAGAGCGCAAGATTTAAATAAAGTCAAACTGTTGAGATCAGAAGCAAGCGGAGCCACTTGAAGATCACAGTATCTAACAAAAGTCCCAATTACAGGACGTCTCACAAATACGTTACTGTAATAAGTAACGCCGCAAAAATTAGTGACACTGTTAATTAAAGGTCAAAACAATAGAAGTCTGCAAGGCGGAGTTGCTCTGGAATCAAAGTCAAATCTAGGGCAGCGTTACTATAAATAAAAGTCAGCAGAATTCATTGCCTACCCACTGATGATGTCGACTAAGTTGGAGGTGAAACATCTGCGATCCAAACGCCACGCTCATCGCTCTCAAAACTCTGAAAACTTTCAAACTAAGCTGAGAAACACTCATATATTGAAAATATTTGGAAATATAATTTTGCACTGGTCCGCAGGGCACATTTTAAACGTAGACTGTTAACCTCGCAAGGCTCACTAAACGGCACAAAACGATTCCCATGCAGGATTTTTGATTCATCCTTTACCGGTGAACTGATACAATCCTATTAGTGACACTACCAAATACTTTTTACCTACCCTGTCTGCCCTGAATCTTGGTTGCGTCTCATGTATGAGGCGCAAGATTTTAACTTTTATAAGCACAGAGGAAGTCCAAGATAATCCCATTAAAGTGGATCCCGTGGCCAGTGTCAAAATAAGCTTGGCTGCGAGTTAATGGAAATTGCTGGGATCCACTAGCGAACAGATCATTTGCTTTGTTGGTCACTGATTTATATTCACAGTGGCCAGAAGCCTTCTTCACCAAGTCACTAATCTTGAAATTCATTGAAATTGTGCTGAAGAAGTTATTCAGCATGGAGTGTTTGGCTCCACTCTTAATGATAGACACCTAAATTCACTATGTTGCGGAAGTGTTAGGTACTTATCCAGAGATTTTCTGTTCCACGCATTTATTCACCCCACCAAACACCCATATTCTACTGGACAAGCAGAAAACTTTGTGAAAACATTGAAGGATGTCACCGATGCCTCGCAGTAACTAGCATTCTACAAACCTGACAAATGAGCCGACAACTTTCTACCGCAATACCTCAATTCTTGACTGTCTACTGCATATGAAAGTCGACCCACACTCTTCAAAGGTAAGCCCCAGAAGTCACTTTTGTTGTGTCTAGAGTCCGGTGAAGTGATACTTTGCCATACTAGTGATCTGCATCTCCCATCAAGTTTAATACTTAAGAATCTTAGTGAACAAATGCGCCGCATTATTCCAGACACTGATGATTAAGCCGTGAATTATCGTCACATTGACCGTACGGGATTTAAAGAATTAGGTGGTTCCGTTCGAAATACACCAGTATATTCTGCGAATTTCGATTTTCCTCCAGATAATAAAGGTGCTCAAGATAATTCCAACGAAACTCGAAGATCCATCCTTTCGCTATAAAACTGAAGACAGACTTTTCAAATCCGAACTTCCATTTAGCTTGTGGCCGAAGTAGTGACTGTAATGGAACTGATTTATGATTTATGCAGCTGCACATTTTGCTGGCAGTTAAACTTCAGTGTATTGGTTGAATTGCGAATACAGCCCACATTCAGGTAATGTATTCTGTTATTTTGAGATTATAAATGTTGATTCGAATATATTCATTGACAATGTATTCATCCCTCATTAATTCATAATATCACAACATAGCCGTCATATGAGACGAAAGTAAGGAACGGTGGATACACTACTTTTATGTACAACTTAAGAAGCAAATCAGCTTCACAATTTTTGAGCCCCTCAAAGTAAAAAATTTACATTTAATAATCTTTGCCATCTCTTGTGCGATATAACGTACACATTTCCTCCCGCGATCGCGAGTTCAAAATGATTTAGTGAATGCCTTAAATGTTACATTCATTGTGACATTTTTGTAACGCATTTAGGTTTTCAAATGCTGCAGTGACCCACTGATTTAGCAAGTCGTTTCGAAACGCCATTGGGGTTTCACATACTCATGTTTGCACAACAGTGAGAAGTGAATGACTTGAAACTAGCGAAGCCAGCCAAATGACCGTCCCACTTTTCACCTATACTTCAAATTTAACTTGTATCTTACCCGGCATTTAGGAGCGTGAAAAAGCGCAAAAATTAACTTGGTAATTTACCCCACATGAAACCGCAATGAAACCGATTTTCGGTTTTCATTGCCTTAGCTTGTTTTGACAAATACTGCGGTAATCGTCACCTTCGTTTTCAATAGTATCCGGCACCCAGTTCCACGAGATTGCATTCAGTGAAATGGCAGTGGTTAGTGGCAAAAGTTAAGAATACCTCGAGAGTGGAAGGAAAATTAGGGAAATTTTTGTATTTTTGCTTTAAATCCTGGTCCTTTATTGGTTTTTAAAGCATGACCAAACAAGCCGTGTTGAGGACCCAAGAGAAAAACCAGTTGATGAAAGCACGCGGTTAGTAGATCTTTCTGTGCCTGTAGGCAACTAGTTCACCAGAAAATCAGGCTGTGACAGACAAATTACAAAAGGTTCAATATCCCTAGTTTTATGTACCCAAGTAAGGTTTGGGACAATCAAAGGACCGCGTTGCATGTGTCTGAGAATTCTCCGGCGTAGTTTCCTATATTAGCTACTGGAGTTCAAATCATGCAAATGTGGACCTGAATCCTTCCCAGTAAAAATCATCTTGCTTTTAGATCATTGTGTCTACGTACTTATGGTTGTAAGTTTTTCTGCATGCTCATCCCCCTACTAATGTATACTTATAATTATGTTTAAAGTTGCACAGCGAGAGGGACCATCAAAAGGATTAACCATACTGAAACTGAATTCGGTTTCCAGTTTATTGGAAATGCTATATGTGGTGTAGAATTTTATATAAAACATCTGGTTGTTCAATAACAGCGTAGCAAAAATCGCCGGTAACTTTAAACTTTTTGGTTAACACGGATAGCCTTTTCCAAGAATGGTTTTCAAACAAGTAGCAGTGAGAAGGATTAGCCGCGATAACCGAAACGTAGGCAAATTACCAGCTACTTCGACTAGGCTGTATTATTGAACAATGTAAATTCGCACAAGCCCTTCAACAATCAAAAAAGAAACACGATTTTTCAGTCACTTGAAACGCCCTCTTTCCCTCTGAAAATAACGGATAAACAGCAGATCCATTGTCCTCGCTTTGATTTTGAACAACAATAATGATAATTTTAATTAAAAAGGTGGAAATTATAAAATGTGAAATCTTATTCTAGTCTTTTACTATAATGGCCATATAATGCTTTTCAAGCCGAGGAATAACAGTGGTCATGGATTCTGTTGTGAGTCCCATCGTTAAATAACTGACGGTAAACAAAACCCAGCCTGATCTATCAGAGTTTATTTGGCTCCGATTTGATGTCCTCATGCTTACTGTTCAAAATACTTTGTTCCACGGTAAATAATCCGCTAACAGTTAAAGAATTCCTATCATTCTTGAGCGCATATAAGCAAATATGCACGTGCGGCCGATTACAGGGAAACATGACTGAAGTATTCACACGTTACCCACATCAACAAAGGCATGTTTTGCTGCATTGCTTGGTCAAAATTCCGTTCAGAGTTCCAAACGCTTTGTCAATTTTAATCGTAAAACCACTTGAGATGATTGGGGAAATTCTGGTGGAGTATCATGATCTGAGTGGCATTTGTGCAAGATGACTGTGCTTGGAAAGTGATTATGTCCAAACAGTAAAGCATTTGCTGATATGAATGAAGATTTATTGGTCAAGTCACTAACTGCAATAATTGTATGCTGAGGGAGAAGGGAAGCTCAAATCAGGTTAAAGCGTATGTTGACCAATCAGATTCAATACGTCGGAAAAAACAAAACTGAAGGTTTTCAGGAAAAGATCACCCTTGTTCAACTAAGCAATAAGAAAAGATGGATGCATTGCAGAGCTGTTTCGTTTTTATTAGAATCAATCAGCAGTGCATACCCAACGAACGTCAGAACTGAAGCGCAAAACAGGGACGCACAGCTTTGAGTCGAACGCCTTAACCATTACGCTGGCGGGCAGGCTGTCAACGGTTTGTTCAGATTCACCACAAGATTTTCCACATATCCGCCATCGATTTGCACGGTCACGGGCGCACAGCAATCGACCCATAATGATGGATGATTTTAGGACATGGAGCATATGAAAAAGGAGGACTAAAGATAAACCAAAACGAATGCAGTGAATGATCGGAGATAATTCACCGTGGATTATTTCATGAAAAAACATTCAATCTCCTAATACTAAGACATACCAAGTAGCCACAATCTGCAAGCCATATCCAAAGCCGTCGCTGTGTAAATGCTACCTGCAGAGAAGTCCTCCATGATTAAGGGTCGATTGCTTTGCGCTAGCTACCCGTGGCGATGCAGATCACTGGCTGATATGTGGAACATCATGTGGTGAATTCGAAGAAATCATTGACAGCCTGCGTGATTGCGTAATGGCTAAGGCGTTCGACTTAGAATCGTTCGTCCCGGGTTCGCGTCCCACTTCGAGCGCGCGCTGCATATGCATTATTGATCAGTCCTAATAAGGATGAAGTAGCTGTACATTGATTCCGTGTTTTCCGAATTCTCATTTGAGCGATGATACCACATGGTGACTCATTCCATGAAATCAAACATTCAACCTCCTACTACTAACACATAAAAAGCAGCCACGCGCTTCCGGTAATATTCATAGGTTTCTTCGCACATATGCTACTTTCAGAGAAGTTATCTATGAGTAGGTGTCGATTGTTGTGCGTTATCGGCCTGTGTCCTTGCTCTTCTTGTTGTACCTTAACGGTGTCATCGATGTTCTCCGAAACAGCACTACCTTTCCCTTCCCGGACGATATCGAAACCTACGCTTTCCCTTTTGTAGCCTTAGAATCCACCATGTGTCATATCGCGAGACCTAGCGTCACTCCCTTCCTGGGTAAACGACTGGATGATGGAATTCTCCGCTGAAATAGCATCATCATGGGGTAAGAATGCATTATACCTCCAGAGAAGGTAAACTTGGTAAGCAAATCGTCCCCGTTAACTGTCAAGTTCGCGACCTGCGCCTAATTTGTTCTTGGGTCAATTTGCGTCGGTGAGTTATGCAGATTAACAGCCATGTTCGCTTTATCGCCGCCGGCACAACAGGTCGTATTTGTCCGTTTTGAGATTTTTAATCAAATCCTGGGGTAATTTTGCCTTCATGGTGTGTTGAGGCGTGCGAGGGTGGGCCCAGAACCTGGACAGCGAACTCCTGGCGAGAGGCGAGTGCAAAAGCGTACATCTGGAACGGAAAAGATGGGAAAGATGACAATCTGAAGGTACTCCAGCTAAGGGTGATGGTGCGTGCAACAGTAAGAACGAACAGTGGTAAACGTTATATAAAATAACTAACTAACTGAATCCAACCTTTGCGCTAAACATGGAATAATTTTTGCATGCATCCAGAGGAAAGAGTTTAGGTAAGGCAAATAAATGTTAGTTTGGGAGTAACTGAGAATCTGATATGCATAATTATGTATTTTTATATGACTTGCTGCATACGTACAAGACAAAGTCGAGTGATCGGTGAACAATTGCGTCGACAATGTTTTACCCACGGAGTTTTTCTGCCTATACCTATAATATGCACTTGTGGATACTACTGTAAATAGAAATGACCAGACCTTGTTGATTTGGTTAAGATAAGACCTCGATGTTTGTATTTATTCAGTATCGCAGGCCCGCCTCACGTTCTTCCTATTGTATTGTATTCATCGTGCAATTTTACCAATGTTTTACGATTATTGACCTCATAATTTCATTTTACGGGTAGCGGAAACAAGAGAAATCATCCTCATATGTTGGGTAGTTTATTCTATAGGGAGGAATATTTGACAATGAAGAATATTTTTCTTAGCGCTACCCTCGGCATGGGAACTTCCACCGAGAACTCAGCGTGTCGCAAGCCATAAGAAGAGTTATTCTTTACTTGGGGTTCGGGAACATATACATTTTTGCCATTAGTCTTATGAAAAATTGAGAGGTTAATTTGAATTGGAAGTAGCTACAAGGGATCAAGGTGTAGTTTTGTGCAATGCTGCACGTAGTTTAGCGGGGAATAATAGCCCAGAAGTCGCTTTGTAAATGTTTGGTAAACATTCTTAATCTCGATTCCATCACCCTGTGGCATTTTGGAACACAACGGAACAGTTGTCCAGAATAGGTTTTTAGTTTTTTATATGTTGGTAACTCATTTTCCAGGGTTCCAAAATTTCTGTGCACCAACCCAGTTAGGCTCTTAGCTTTTGCAACTTGAATCAGGTTGTTCTGAGAAGTTGAACTTGCTGAAGTAATGCAAACCCAGGTCTCTGACCGTGTGGTAAGAAATAAATTTGTGGTTAACTTCAAAGATTTCTGTAGAAATATGGCATTCGTTTGCAAGTATGCCGTTTTTGTGGGTCAATATTTCCATCAACCAAGCTGCGCACCATGAATCAAGCGATAGTTAATCATTTTTACATTATCCAGGATAGGTTTGGGGTCACGAAGAAGGAATGCGCATAAAATTTGTACATCTTCTGCAAACAGAAAAAGAAATACCATGCTTAATGATGTGAAAAATGTTGCTGAAGTACAGCAGAAACAGTAGTGGACCTAGTAACCTTCCTTGAATAACCCCACTAATTATCGGACGAGGCTTAGAGAGAGTTCCATTTAAATTCACTACCTCACTTCTAGGGATCACATAAGAGGAGAACCAAGCAGGCAGGGAGTTATCATACCGTAGTCTTTGACTTTCATGAGAAGCTTGAGATAAGATACACGATGAAAAGCCTTCGGCATATCTCCATTGATATGGGGAAGTGCCACAATTTAAAGAAAGAATAAATATGTCAGACAAAATTATAGGGAGGTCTGCACCTCCAAATTTGAAGAGGGCGGGTGGAAGGTTCTCTGGTGCAACTTGGAAAGATGGTTTTATTTTTAGCGGCAGTGGTATAATACCACTTGGGTGAAATGAGGTTCTTGGAAGGGAGGCAGAGAAGACTGCGGGAATGACCGGTGTAATGATATTGTTGTCGGTTTTCATAGAGGAGGTGAAATAATCACTGAATACCTCTGGTTTCAGAAGAGGGTTATTTGCTCACTTGCTCCTGAATTCGACAGATGTCATGTGCGTACAAGCTAGGGAGCTGCTAGTGTCAGTAGCTTTGGCAGTGCTGCAGCCTCGTTGGTATAGTGTAACGACTGAAGTTCCTTCTTCTTCTGAAGAGAATCGAGAAGTGTCCTAATCACCTCAGACATAGAGTTCATTTGCAAAATCAACGCACACTCGTTTGTTCTTTTGAATCTTGCTTGCATTAAGGATTACTTTCTTAGAGGTGGTTCAGTGTGCTCAAAACCTTTGGGATTGTGCCATGCTGCGTTGGAGTGAGTAGATCAAAGCACACCTCTGGAGGTGCGTAAAATTAGGTGGAGATCCACCGATAGAAAGAAACCGTCCCAATCATGGATACGAATTATGAGGAAAAATGGTCCCAAGAGGCTCTGTTATGGGTGGATGGAGGCTGAGGAGAAGGTAGCGAAGGAGGAAACTGAGAACTTGCAAACAATCTGGGAATGATCATATCTGAGTACTTTGCTGTATATAGCCGTGCGCACTTGCGTTAAGCCAGGTGTGAGCATGTGATCAAGAATATTTTCGGCCCTTGATGATAAGGAAACATACTGTGTCCACTCATCAAGTGGTAAACTGGAAACAAAAGCGAAAAGGTGTTTTAGGAAGAAGAAAGATGACTAAAAAATCACTGGGCGCTGAAGTCGCCCGCTACTAGCTTAGGAGCTGGAAGGTCGACGGCCGCGTTTAGCGAATCAATTAGTGGCAGCAAATTTGACTGAGGAGTGGAAGGGAGACACTAGACATAAATTATTATCAGGTCCTGACGCAGGAAAGTGACAGTCAGTCAGGTAGAATCATTCAGATTAGAAAAAAGGGACAAAGACATTCCAATACTGGATGACATTCCATTCTATCGGTGCAGTGGTTTTGCTCGATTCATGCATTGCTACAAACAGCGGCAAAAGAATACGTCGACTAAACTGGTTTGACTTGGGAGCAATAACAGGGATTTCCATGTTGATGAATACTCCGGTTCGTTTAATGAGGACGACATGGCCAAACGACATTTGACACACTTGACGGAGTTGCTCAAGACTAGCTGACATCCAACGCCACTGGGGTCTTAGAATTCATCTCGGCAAACGAACAAAGAGAACGAACCCGCTGGTGAGGAGCTTTCCCAAACCAAAATGAATGTACCATTGGGATGTAGCGGGATGCCCTGACAGATGGATTCCGTTCCAAATTGAATTCCCCGACCGGCCAGTTAGAAGTAAGGGAGCCCTATCGTCGGTCTCCAGCTTGTACGATCATGTGGATCTCGTTTCCTCCGTGCAGCTTTCCGGAAAGGTATTGCTAAAACGAATGTTTAGGAATAAAGTTTGTCAGGGTGACCCTAATGATCCCAAAGATAACTTGCCACGAGAAGTTTAACCGAGAATTACGGGACTTGGGAGCGCAAAATTTCCGTCACGACTGTTTCCAAAACCCATAAAACAGAAAGGAGAGTTACGTGCATTTTTCAGACGTATCGAATCGGGCAAAAAGGCCGCATTTTTTGGTCGGTGGAGAAGAAAAGACGACATTTACGACGTAAGGATAGGACTGGCCAACGATCGAGTCAAACGCATGAAGCCAGTATGCATTCAAAGACTGCAATTAGGTGCAGCATTTGCGAGAGTTAAGATGGCGCTGGAAAACACCGTAAATGATTTTATCAAACTACCGCTTGAAAAGTTAAGATTTCGACAACAATCTGGATAGCAACATCGGAATAAACGAAAAATTCTGCAGAATTGCAAAACCTGGCCTAAACTGAAGTACTCCAGGCGGCAAGTGTGAACTAGTTCGCCTACCATCCCCAAGTTTTTGCATCGGGTAAACCCGTTTTCCCGCACAAATTCGGCAAAAGTCTCCCTTAGTTCTTCCAAACGATCTAGCGATATTCTTACAGTTTCCCGGATAAAATTACTTAGCGGGAAAGGACTATCCAGACTTGTAGTAAATTGTTGTACCCCATGAAACTGTTTCCATGTCCACAATAAGCTTATCATTTTCATTCATCCTAGCTTAAAACTGTGTGGGATTTTCGTTTTCAACTGTCTTGTCCAGCCCGGAATTTGGTCATCAACAGAACTTCAGAGAACCTTAGTAAGCCAGTGGCCATTACCACTTCCTGTAATGTGTGCGAGCGTTGTACAAGCGAGGTGTTTCGGTATACCAGTAGAGCATTACTTTGCCTGTCGCCAACACGACTGAGTTCAGTGGGTCTGCTTGAGTTTCTGGACCAACGGCAGCAAAACAAACTAGCCGAACACTGTCATAGATATTTCAGACTGTCAAGATCACTCAGCAAAAAAGAAATTTTCCGTATTCAATCGTTTCGAGGAAACCCACTTACTTGGAGGTGGTAAAGATTTCTGCAAGCAATATAAAGAAGATCCCAATAAAAGGCAAAATAGCCAGGTAACGGAAGTAGGGCAATAGCCGTCAATACCGGGATAAACATTACATGGTGAACTGTGCAAGTTTAGACCGCTTATCTCACGACGCAACTAGGAATACTGCCGTCAAGTACAAGGTTGAGCATATGATACTAGATGGGAAAATGGAACAGCCGGCTCATTAGCCATGCAAAATAAGTAGCGTAAATAAACCATCCGACACCAAAAGAGGCACCCTCTCTCAATAAATCTAAGGCTATAAGAAGCCTAGGTTTCAGATTGAGGGATCTTTCGTGAATTGTAGATTTTAATCATGGCGCCTGTCTAAAACAGGTGCGTGAAGTAAGCTTTTGGGGACTACCCCAAAACGGCGGATGATTGTGGACATTCAGACCAATACTAGTAGGGTTCCCACGCAAGTTGGTCAGGGACCGGTTTCCGGTCGGAGCTGGACCTGTGTTTAAGGGCACAAGTGGACGGTTTAGTATCATCACGGATGGGCCAAAGTAGCAACTAACCTGGAGCGGAACCTGAAACAACTTACTTCACAGGGACGCGAAGATCTAGAGGCCCAAAAGTGTTGGGTTGAGTGGTAGCAGATATCAAGGGGTATTTGAAAAGGCGTAGGAAGGTTGTACTCAGTGATATTTGGACTCGCAGATTTATGGGACATCTGAATTCGGCAAAAGAAGTCCGTCACGATTGAGATCTCAGATCAACAGAAAATCACAAACATGAGTGAAAGCCTCGGAGCTTCAGAAGACGAAAAATGGCAATCATGGAACCTGCAGTTCTTCATTTGCAGAAGGCACAAGGAACAGATGAAGTGACATTTTAGGCATTGCACTCTCTGTCCTGAATGGATTGAGGTGTAGGAAAGTTGGTTAAGGAATTTAATGTGATGGTTTATTTCGCAAAACCAAATGCAGCATAAGGTATAAATATATGGAACCACGTTCCGTTACTGAGAGTTTGCTGCCGAAATACTTGGCTATGTGAAGAGAACCGCAGTCCGCAGGATGCGACAAATCAGCACCAAGTTTGCAGGCAGAGGTGAGGTAGCCGCTGTGCTGCCACACCAGTGTAGTGGGTTTGGAACATAAAAAATGTTGGATTAACCCATGCATCAAAAGTATGAACATATTCCCACTGTGATTTACTGTTCTGACTTATATTGTCAACCATTAAAAATACATTCTGAGTTTTCTGGAGGTTTTGCTCTGCTTTTTGACTGGGGAATTTCGTGTCGCCACCCTCATTGTCATCATCTTAGTCTACAAGGCCTGCGCTGGTGTTCAGATATTGGGCATCCTACTTCCGAAATTCCCGCTCAAATCTTCCGGGACCTTAAAATGCTTGCGTTTGAGGGCAAAATTATCGATCATGGTTACCCTTCTCTAACGGTGAGGGTGAGCCTAATACCTAAACATCATTCGCATATTTCGTGATAAACGTGTTGGTTGATAACGGCTGTTGGCCTGATCTAAACCTCGTTCATTACTCCATAGGCTGAGTGAGGACCTTACCTTTCAGCAATTTTAGAAACGTCCCCAGCTGCGCTGTGTGCTCACCTCTATTTCTCCCATTCAACCCCTTGCATTGTTAAAATCCCAAACTATTAACTTGGCCTCCGCTTCCTCAGATAACTGCTTCCCAGGGCTGATCCTCTGTCTTCCTGCAGCCTGGAAATATGTGGACGCAATCAATGGTTATTCCCGCTTTTGCATCTCATATCTGACCGGAAATATGTGCATGCATTTGATGCATGGGTTAATCCAACATTTTTTATGTTCCAAACCCACTACACTGGTGTGGCAGCACAGCGGCTACCTCACCTCTGCCTGCAAACTTGGTGCTGATTTGTCGCATCCTGCGGACTGCGGTTCTCTTCACATAGCCAAGTATTTCGGCAGCAACCTCTCAGTAACGGAACGTGGTTCCATATATTTATACCTTATGCTGCATTTGGTTTTGCGAAATAAACCATCACATTAAATTCCTTAACCAACTTTCCTACACCTCAATCCATTCAGGACAGAGAGTGCAATGCCTAAAATGTCACTTCATCTGTTCCTTGTGCCTTCTGCAAATGAAGAACTGCAGGTTCCATGATTGCCATTTTTCGTCTTCTGAAGCTCCGAGGCTTTCACTCATGTTTGTGATTTTCTGTTGATCTGAGATCTCAATCGTGACGGACTTCTTTTGCCGAATTCAGATGTCCCATAAATCTGCGAGTCCAAATATCACTGAGTACAACCTTCCTACGCCTTTTCAAATACCCCTTGATATCTGCTACCACTCAACCCAACACTTTTGGGCCTCTAGATCTTCGCGTCCCTGTGAAGTAAGTTGTTTCAGGTTCCGCTCCAGGTTAGTTGCTACTTTGGCCCATCCGTGATGATACTAAACCGTCCACTTGTGCCCTTAAACACAGGTCCAGCTCCGACCGGAAACCGGTCCCTGACCAACTTGCGTGGGAACCCTACTAGTATTGGTCTGAATGTCCACAATCATCCGCCGTTTTGGGGTAGTCCCCAAAAGCTTACTTCACGCACCTGTTTTAGACAGGCGCCATGATTAAAATCTACAATTCACGAAAGATCCCTCAATCTGAAACCTAGGCTTCTTATAGCCTTAGATTTATTGAGAGAGGGTGCCTCTTTTGGTGTCGGATGGTTTATTTACGCTACTTATTTTGCATGGCTAATGAGCCGGCTGTTCCATTTTCCCATCTAGTATCATATGCTCAACCTTGTACTTGACGGCAGTATTCCTAGTTGCGTCGTGAGATAAGCGGTCTAAACTTGCACAGTTCACCATGTAATGTTTATCCCGGTATTGACGGCTATTGCCCTACTTCCGTTACCTGGCTATTTTGCCTTTTATTGGGATCTTCTTTATATTGCTTGCAGAAATCTTTACCACCTCCAAGTAAGTGGGTTTCCTCGAAACGATTGAATACGGAAAATTTCTTTTTTGCTGAGTGATCTTGACAGTCTGAAATATCTATGACAGTGTTCGGCTAGTTTGTTTTGCTGCCGTTGGTCCAGAAACTCAAGCAGACCCACTGAACTCAGTCGTGTTGGCGACAGGCAAAGTAATGCTCTACTGGTATACCGAAACACCTCGCTTGTACAACGCTCGCACACATTACAGGAAGTGGTAATGGCCACTGGCTTACTAAGGTTCTCTGAAGTTCTGTTGATGACCAAATTCCGGGCTGGACAAGGCAGTTGAAAACGAAAATCCCACACAGTTTTAAGCTAGGATGAATGAAAATGATAAGCTTATTGTGGACATGGAAACAGTTTCATGGGGTACAACAATTTACTACAAGTCTGGATAGTCCTTTCCCGCTAAGTAATTTTATCCGGGAAACTGTAAGAATATCGCTAGATCGTTTGGAAGAACTAAGGGAGACTTTTGCCGAATTTGTGCGGGAAAACGGGTTTACCCGATGCAAAATCTTGGGGATGGTAGGCGAACTAGTTCACACTTGCCGCCTGGAGTACTTCAGTTCAGGCACGCTTGGCGGTTCCTCTGAAATGGCTGTTTTTGTTTACAATTGTTACCTTTTAGTGGATTGCCACTTGATGTTCATTTCAGTTGGCTTAGTCACTGTCGTTCAAAATGTTGCAATGCTTTATTTGACAATGTTGCACATATGACCCATTTTTGGTATATGGCAAACATCTAGCTACCGAGTATGCGCTCGCTGATTGTTAAATGCCTGTGCCAAATGTGAACGTCTGTGCAAGCTCCAATATTTCAATTTCATGTGTGCTGGAAACAATAAACCACGCATCTTGTTGTGTTTAATATTACGGCCATTGTCAAATGAAACTCAAAGCAGACCAAACTGTTTAACACAGGTTTAGAGCCAGTCACGTAACGAATAAACCCGCAGTATCATAACGCTCTTAAGTCAAATTCAAGTGTTTCCATTGATAATTCCTCTTCCTTTTTCTCATGAAGGAAATGGCAATCAACCTTGCGGAAGTTTACCTACTGATAACACCAGGAACACAAATATGTAAGGCGGTTTACCTAGGTGTTCGTGCATACAGAATCCTTTGTAATCCATAGTCGATCGAGGAGTCATGGGGACAATTTTTTCTAATGAAAGGACGAGAGAAGTATGACAGGGGAAGGCAAAATGGCTCCAAAATGCAAGCCGCCATAGGCAGACAAAGACAAAATATATGGAGTAAAAATTATAAGTTTTAATTTGTGATTGAATGACAACACGAGGTACTTCAACATGTGATACAATTGCTCAAATGAGGATTGAGGAACCATGGAAGTATTGTACAGCTGTTTCACCCTTCTTAGAAATGAATAATAGAGCAAATAAAGCCCGCAACGGGATTGGTTATATCCGTTACTGATTTTCACGGACACGGGTAGCTAGCGCACAACATTGGGCCCCTACTCATAGATGATTGCTGTGCAGGTAGCCTTATTACAATGGAGGTATTGGATATGACCTGCAAACCGTCTTAGGAGAGTGAATGTTTGATTTCGTAATATAACTCACCATGTGATATAATCCCTCAGCTGAGCATTAAAAAAGCATCGAAGCATTGGACAACTGTTTCACCTTTATTAGGGATGATTAGCGATGCATATTTAGCCCGCGCCCGAACTAGGACGCGAACCCGGGACGAACGAATATGGGTCGAATGCCTTATCCACTACGTTAGCCGGTAGGCTCACAACGACTATAGTGACAAATTTGGAAATAATAGGCACTCATGTGCAAACGGTTTTGGCCTATACACTTTCTAATCATACGAAGGTCATATCATGTGTCTGTAAGAGCACAAAAAATAACAAGTTTCCAAGCCGGGTATTTGAGTCCAGCCTGGACGTCCTGCCAGCACTACTCGGTATCATTGTTAATATCCCGTACGGCGCCATGTACACACAGCAGAACGAAATTGACCTATAACCTTACCAGAAATTCCCTTAAGGTGCTTTAGGGAATGTTTGGAATGAGCGCAAATTGGAAAAAAACGCAACAAATCAAGGAGTGGGAAATTTGGGGTGGCTGCTCGCGGAATGTCTAGTCTGGTAAGCCATATATTGAACGGACACTGGCAACATAAAACGCAAAAATTAGAAGCACAGTCCGTTGGGAATCGAAGATGGCGGCACGGGATAGAAATTGTGTAATGGTGTGTCTAATCCAAATGGTCTGTTTTGGGTCATTTTGATTACGTGAATTTCAGCTATGTCCAGTAATGGAGGCGGGCCGGGAAGAAAAGACGGCGAGCCGGAATCAAATAAGGTAAGGTTCGGTATACTCTTGTGGGGAACAGTTGCCGGGAGCAGCAGTCTGTTGCCAAACTTCGTAGACCAGAACAAAGGTTCATGAGAGATGACGGTCATCAGTCACTTTCATAAAGAATGTTGAGATGCGTTTGGAATGTCGGCTCATATCAGATGCCAATAAGAATGATTCCTCTCGTGACTGCATTTTGTAGGGTTTTGTCAAAAGGACTTCGGTAATCAGCAAAAGAAAGCACGTAAAAAGGTGATGCTCATGAACACAGGAACTTGGGCGTTGTTTACCACAAAAGTGCCAGTGGGTGGAGCTGACCACGTGCTGGCCACAGAACCTGGAAAACACCGTTTAGGGATGAAAACAGGCGTAATCCGCCAATCTATCTGCACCCACACACTGCTGCAGCCAAGATTCCTGTCCGATGTGCGCCGGGAAAGCCGGTGGATATAACCAAGCCCTGCGCTATTGCGGCAACGCTGATGCACAGGGAAGATGACGAGAGGAATACAAATATGGGGTAAAGAGAAGAGGCTATAAATCATTTTTTCAGGAGTGGATAATCCCAGGTGCGACGAAACCGCGGTAGCCAGAGCATGAAGAAAATATTTACGTTCAGGCAGGACTGAAATGCCTGGGAAATAAAGAAAACGGACGGTGTCCTAGCTAAGCTTGCGGCTGCGGATGAAGAAGCGATCAATCTTACGGGCGGTTCAAAAAAGAAAAGTGCTAGAATGTACAGTGCAACCTAAAAGTTAGGCATGGTGCCTGATGTTGTAAACAATCCGGTGTTTTGGCGTGTATAATTAGACGAACAGGCTAATCTAGCGTGTGAATCGTCTGCGTCTCTGAGTAAAGGGAAATGAAGTGGCGTTTGGTGAAGCGGCAGAAATTGACGGCTGTAGATATAAGTACTGAAGGAGCTATAAAAGGCAGATGCACTTGGGGACTGACTAAATCACAGCGCGGAAGTCAGGGACAATATTTCATTCTAGGAGTCATGCTTTTGAGGAGGAAGAAATGGTCAGGATAAGCAGGTATGATAAGTGGAAACCGTCACTAAACGAAGAAAAGAAATCACGTAGTACTCCATGTTTACGGATAGAGTGTGAGATCCGGAGCGTTTAAATGGACAGAGATATCGCTAAGCAGTCATTCAGCCAGGAAGGGAGTGACGCTAGGTCTCGCGATATGACACATGGTGGATTCTAAGGCTACAAAAGGGAAAGCGTAGGTTTCGATATCGTCCGGGAAGGGAAAGGTAGTGCTGTTTCGGAGAACATCGATGACACCGTTAAGGTACAACAAGAAGAGCAAGGACACAGGCCGATAACGCACAACAATCGACACCTACTCATAGATAACTTCTCTGAAAGTAGCATATGTGCGAAGAAACCTATGAATATTACCGGAAGCGCGTGGCTGCTTTTTATGTGTTAGTAGTAGGAGGTTGAATGTTTGATTTCATGGAATGAGTCACCATGTGGTATCATCGCTCAGATGAGAATTCGGAAAACACGGAATCAATGTACAGCTACTTCATCCTTATTAGGACTGATCAATAATGCATATGCAGCGCGCGCTCGAAGTGGGACGCGAACCCGGGACGAACGATTCTAAGTCGAACGCCTTAGCCATTACGCAATCACGCAGGCTGTCAATGATTTCTTCGAATTCACCACATGATAATGTTTCAAAATTCCGTCACTTATATGAACGGCCACGTGCCGATAGTGCACAGCAATGGCCCTCACTCATTTGTGGTGTCGGTGCATGTAGCTTGTGTACCAAAGCCTTTTTGATCTTTATATCTAAGCGACATGTCTACGGAAGACTCTATGGTAGACGATGGTGCATTCGGGACTGACTGCATCCACAGTGAACCAATCATGTTGTAGAGAGACTTATTCAAGAGATCAGGCAATTGGAACCACGGACATTATGAGGAAATATTTACACGTTTGATAGTATCTGTCGAGAAAGGAAGAAAGAAAGCGGTGAAAAAACGCATAAGATTTCATGGGCTGAAAGAAAGGCATGAGAATGAACGGTAAACGGCAGGAAGATTCCAACTTGGGGTAGTAGGGAACACATTCAAGATATGGACATAGTTTTAACTAAAGAGAGTTATTTTGATTCGCCAATATTAGCGCGATGCTACCGAGCAAAATTAAAACGTGTACGAAGAAACAATGAGGGCTGGTAAGAAATGAAGAGGAAATTGCATATAAATTTTGGAAGAGGATGTCTGAATACGGGTACTACACGGTTTCGGCAAGCGACTTGGATTTGGTTGAGGATTAGGAGGGACTTATTTGTACATGACTAGCGCCATACTCAAGGTCAGAGCAGTGATTTACGGGACCGAAGCTAGGTTATTAAGCAAAAGGAATCATTCAAGAAGTCCGAGGAGGAGCAAGGTGTATCCAAAGTGGAGCTACATGCATGATCTAGTGGTGGCAATCAAATCTCTGATTTTTTTCGCTGGTGGCGCAAATCTTGCAGGTGATCCGAGAAACAACCTGGTACAATCGTGTCTCACCACCATGTGCGCCTGTTCATCGGCGTGGTGGATTCCAGTGATTATCGGCAAATGGAAGAATTTGGCTACCGTAGGGGAAATAATCAAAAGACCCCTGAACCCTGTGACCCCGCAGGAAATTCTTGAGTCCAAAAAAAAACGAAAGATTTAAGGTTCCCATCCACGAGTCCTGCAAACTGTCAACTCAATGTGCAGCAGCGGCTGGTATGGCAGACTGGGTGATGCACCAAATCCGACGAAGTGTATTCTCCAGGGACACCAGGGCCAGCGCACCCTTGTACTAAAGAATAGTAGGTCTCCACCTAGAGTATGCAGCACACACCTGGCCGCCAAGTTAAGTTCGAGATAAGCTAATCTAGGATAACGTCCAATGGCGCTTCAGAAGGGCTAGCCCAGAACTAAGGGGGATAACCTGCTACGAGAGGCCGCAGTCTTCGGATTTATATTCATTATGATGAAGGGGATCAAGAGGGGGCCTCATTGTTACTTTCAAGTTACGGAGAATTGCAATGGACAGCCACCCCACTCTTCAGCTCCGAAGAAATCGGATTTCTACTACAGCATACCACGAAGTAAAAATCCCAGGTCTCCCAAAATATTTTGGTCTACTTTATTCCCGCACAGGATGATCATCACATGGCAAAACTATTGGAATAATTGCCATCTGCCCTCGTTGTTGCGCAGTTTAGGCCAGGTTGGACAATGCATGGACTGCGTTAACAAGCATCATTTTATCTCGACATTGTGCTTGCTGCTGTTCCCCGAAATACAACGTGCTACCCCGCACTTTGTTTAGCCTTACGTCTTTCTTGTCTTTATTTCAATAGCAATTTCAAAATTTCTGACAGTTTCTGCTGTTGCTGCCTTCCTGCTTGTGTCCTTACTGTGTTATGACCTACAATATTTAAGCCTTAGTGTCTCTACCATTTCAGAATCAATCTCAAGGTGACCCATTAAATTCATATGAAAACCTTGAACGGAAACATTGTAGTCGTTGCGCGGTTGGATGGTTATGCCCAGAAGTCCAAGAAACTGAACTATCGATTTTAACTGATGCCACAACTCCCGTAATTCTTTCTGGCTTGGCTTGGACTTATCCTGCGTGGTTCTCGGCAAGCCTCGAGAAATATAGTATTGTTGTTTCTGCCAAGCCCGTTATTACTCCGGAGCTCCTGCCTCCTCAATAAGGTAGGCATCAGCCCTTTTATCCTTTACACTACTTTAAGACCATGGGCTCTGTACCGAATTTCGATTCGTTTTGATTTCCTCATGCACTTTTATTTCTTTTTTAAATGTCGCTGGAGCTACTTTGTCTCGGCTTTGAAATCCTGAATTTTTGGCTCCAGGCTCACAACCTCTTGGCGTTATTGATTTATAGGTCTATTCTCATTAGTGACAACACGGTGTTGACCCCGGAATATTCGTGAAATAATCGTCTGCCAGAGGAACAAAGTGGTCGGAAGTTCACCTCAAAGGTTTACGCGCCTGGTTCAGTTTAAAACATTTTCCCATTTTCGTGCAGGTTGCTGATGGCACCAGCTACCAAGTTCCGCATCACGGTACGGGTACACGCACGACAGATCCCTACTGACCGGTCTTCGGCCACTTTCCTTTGGCCATTGGCACCGAGCAACGGACCATAATGTGAAAAATGTGGAAAAATACTGCAGAATAAGGCCGAAATGTTCAAAGGGATAACTGGTTCATTCACAAATAAAGTTGCTTTATCAAAAAGCATAAAAAGGCACTTTTCTGAAGCGAAATTACTGACGTTACTCTGCTCACATTTATCGTATTGAAGTTATGAACTTAGCTCCAAAAAATATTAAACCGCTCGGGAAATTACAATGCTCACAGCGAAGATAAATATGGCGCCCGGACTTCCTTTGACAACATTTGCACAATGTACATCCTCAACCGTCACTTCTTTCCATCTCCAATTTGTCCTGCAAGATTCCTGTGAGCGCTAAAGAGAGAAGTGGACGCTGGCTTTCACTCACACGTGAGGCTAGAGAATGTCGATTCCACCTGAGTTAGAGCACTTCATATTGTCATACTGAAGAATGTCCATGTTCCTCTGGTCCGCCTTGCAATCTCGTGAAGATTTGACAGCCAGCACCGGGATTATTATGTGCTGTATTTCATTCGTTGTTGCCTTAAACGCCTTCATGCATTCAACCCTAACGACTTCCGCTGAGGACTTGTTTAAATTCCCAACCGCTCCTTTTCACTTAAACGTGTTCTGAGGCCAAAAAGGCTCCACACAGTCTTGCACCAATTAACCGCATCCTGCCTTCGGTAGGTTGACTGAATATGTAGACAAAATAATGATAATATTGTATAGTTCACAGTCTGCGAGGGGCATGCACAAAGCAAGATCAAATTTTTATATGAATGACGCAGGGGATACGTGACTAATGGCAATCAGGAAGGATATGGAGATATACTCCACACTGGATTACTCGGGAGGCGCGATCAGAATCTGCATAGCAATGGGCAGTGCACAAGTATGCGAGACAAAATTGTAAACTGTAAAAACTGCTTTTCAAGATTGCACAGGGTGTTCTGAAATCGTTTGTGAGCAACGAATTGCAGGTCATTTCGTGTATAAGTGCACTAAGTCCGCATGTTGCTGGCGCAACATTCGAGAGGAGCTCGATGGCGGATGTCCATATATGTCCGGGGGCGCAAGCGCTAAGTTCGTTGCATCACGGACAGAAAAGTTAGGCGGAGGAGGTGACGACCAGTGGGGATGTGATAACTGGATGGAAATTAGTCAAAACCAAGAGGAACGTTATGCGAGATGAATAATGAAGTCGCCTTTAACAGCAATGAAAGGTCGATAAAACGCTGGAGAAGGCGGAGGAATACTTTCAAGTATTCTGAACAATCTTGAGAACAAGATTTTGTGAAAGGTTTCACAGAGAAAGGAGATAGAACTCTCAGGACTGTCGAGTTCATTCCTATGCTGCTGGCGACGAACTGAACTGAGCGGCGCAATGGAGGAAACATTTGTCTACGAAGCAAAAGTTTTTAAGGTCGCCAGTCAAGGATATCCACTAAGCTGTCATGTTTGTTTTCGCAGTTCTTGATCTTACGTGTGGGGAATTTGAGGGGGGCACAAGGCATTCGAGCGGCAATAGTAGCTGTTTTTCATCACTGGCGAATATCCATCTGAGTTGGGGCATCCAGGGGTACCGACAACGCGGCTTGGGTTGAATGGACCAGTAATCAAGCGTCAGGTCTAACCAGCAGCCTTCTAGCAGGAGTGAGAAGCTAGTAGATTTGGAGTTGCCCTTACGGGGGCAGAATTGGCAACAGCGCGTATAACTTGGGTACGAGATCTGACGCATGAAGCAGCGACGTGGTCTGGCTTGGGTGCCAGCCTAGGGTTAATACGAATAATGAACGGCGGAGAAATAGAGACATCATTCGACCTAAGGTTGGCTAATAATAAAGAACTTATGTGGTGGGGTGACCAGGGTAGTACTGGAATCAGGTTGCTAATATGACACAAAGTAATTCAGCTGAAAGAGGTTGGTAACTACTCCGGATTACTACTGTAGATTTCTCGACAGTTACCATGGCCATCATGCTCTGTGCTGCTGACCTATAACAGAGAACAAAACTGTAAATGGAGAATTATGGAGGCTGATGTGTCGGCAATAGAAGAAAACGTTGCATCACGACATAGCTTAGTTTACTTCTGTTGATTTGTTTATTGTTAAAAAAATGATAATATTATTACTGTATTTCTCGAAAACGCGGAGCGTCCAGACAGTGAAAAATTGGATGGAACGGCAGTCTGGCAAGTGTTCCAGCTGGGGGTTATGTGGATGGGCAAGGAAAATGTAAGTAGGTAAATAAAAGGGCCGAGAAGCATGGGAGTGAATGGGAAACCGGGGGAGACCTATCCATTGTATTTGCACGTCTTCCAGTTGGGAAGCGTTGGGCACAGTGGTGTGTCACGGTTAGATCCATCCTTAAAATGGTTAAGACTGTTTCATTTACCCGGCGATCAGAGAAGGTAAACCTTCGGTGTTGTCCGTAAACGTTAGTATATTAAGTTCTCCTGTGTCCTCAGGTGGGGTGCTATGGAAATCGGAGGCTAACTGGAAATAAGGAATGGGGTACTTATTTAGATATCGATGGCTGAGTCAGAAGCAGAGTCTTCCGATATATGGATGTTGGTCAGTTGAGGTACTGCGCTAACATTAAGGTAAGTATTTAGGGCAGCCTTAAAACTGAGGGCCGGACGGCGTTTCTTGTAATTTAGAGTCGTTGGCCAGCCTATCACTTGCTTATTGAAGCATCTCTGAATACTTCCAATGGAAATTTTTTCGACCTTGACATGTTGCAGTATATCAAAGGGCCATACACAAGGAGTGGTGGAAAGAGGTTTATAAATGTTGAGGGTGGTGTCAGATAGTTTTATTGTGCGAAAAATCGGACTTCCACTTTTCCTAGCTTTAGCCGACTGGATAACTATGTGCCCTGAGAAATTTAGAGAGGCTAATTGGTTGAGACCAAGGCCGATAATCGTGAGTTTACATGCAATGGGAGTTGTGCGTAGCAAAATTAAACCTTTAGGTAGTGTACACCAGTATGAGTATTTCGATCTTATCGGCAGAGAAGCTCATCAACCAGGAGGTTAGCCAGTCATCCAAAACAGACAAATCGGCTCGAACTTCTCTAACCGTAGTGCTAAATTTGTTTGGCTTGGGAGTGTAGGCTGTTTGTATGTCATCAGGAAACAGGAAAGGGACACGGTGAGGTATTAAATTACGCGCATCATTAATATATATCTACGGAATGGCAGGGGACCAAGTACGCTGCCCTGTATGACGCCACTAGTAACAGATCTGGGATTGGAGGTAATAACATTAATGGAGACCACTTGTGATCTTTGGGTAAGATTAGAGCCCGGATAAAAGAGGATCGGTGATGGCAAAGGAGCATACTTTGGATAAAAGGTGCGAGTGAGAGACAGTCAAATGCCTGAGACATATCGAGGTAGATGGCTGCTAAACCCATGCCCCGGTTCGATGGGTCTGTTAGAAGGTTCGGGAAGCTGAAGTGATAGGTAGAGCATGAACAGGATACTTCGTGAAAAAGGCTGGGGGACCCAGGTTTTTGTTCAGGGTGGGAGTGTAGGCTCAGAGTAACAGGGTAGACGTTCGAGATCCTGAAATGGTCGATGGACATAGGCCCTGGCGACACATTTAGTCAAGCTACCAATAAACCTGAGACAATTCAGTAGCGCAAAGCTGTGGCGAGCCCGCTTAAGCCGAAAATGCGATGAAACGAGTTCTCCGCAAAACCGTCGACGAATTCTCACTCCCATCCATTCGCGCCTCCACCTTCAGATCCAACTGAAAGTTACGAAATAAAAATTACTCATAACGAGTCGCACTAATCCATTGAGCATCCGCGAAAACACAATTGCTATCCAATGCCACCCCAAAATTTGGCCTTCCGTGCTGTGAATTTTCTTTTGATATACATTCCGCAAGAAACTCTCTTAATTTCCTGTTCTTCTTTATGTTTTTCCTCCCTAGACGTCATCTATCCCTTCATATCAAATTTGTGATTATTTCCGCCAGTCAAGGTTCTCGCAACATAAGACAATCTATTCATGGCACTGACGGCCCGCTCAGTATGCTGCTTGCATGTGGCGGCCTGAGAAATGCGCGTTTGAACCAGCAAAATGGCACCGAGTAATTCTGCCAAATTCAGACGTTCCGCGGGACTATCCATTACCATTTGTATTTTGTCTTCGAAATATGACCAAATTGTATTATGTTTGTTGTTTTACAGGTACGCCCCACCTTGAATATGCGGGACTCCTGTTTTGCTTTCTCACCGTCGTTGTACGTCACGATCATGTACGCTGCATGTGTCTCGGCGCTGTCCGAGAAATAATATATCAGTTTTATTATACTAGGGACAACAGAGGTCACAACACCGAATCTTGAAACCCTTTAGTACAAGCATTGGCCAAAGAGTACCGCGCTCCAACTACACCCACATAAACCATCCGGCCCCGAGAATTGTCCACAGTCCATCTCGTGACTGAGGGTGCTAGGTTTATAGATCCCAATTCGGACGGTAGCATCCTGTGGTTAACCGAGTTGAAAGTCCATGCAGCGCGCTTTGATTGGATACCCCCTGCCGTTTCTGGCTGTCACGTGTTCCAGAGGTGATAGCATATTTGTCAGACACTATTTGCCCCTGACAAGCCCTTGGAGATTCTGGCTAGGCAACTCGTTCTTGATTATATGCTTATTTACGGCTCCACGAACGCAGCGCTCCATTGTCCTCCGGACCGCCGGGCGAAAGTTGCATCCGTCCTATCTACGCCCTTCTCTGCAGATCGGCAACACTTCTGCCATCCTTGGCGGTTAGAGACCTGGAAGAAATATGTTAGATGGGGGGTACCTGTAAACGCTAGTGGTTTGAGAGTGATCAAGTTTATGTTGTCCGAGCACGTTGCATCATCAACGTTTAGTCCCGTAATATTCGTTACTCACTGTGTTGCGACTATTGGATCTTCCATTGCTGAGGTTCTGGTGTTCAGGGAACCACCTGGGATGGTGGCGCAGTCATCTTTATAGACCCACTTCACGCAATTTGAAGGGGCTTCTGCTGACACTGCCTGATCTGTGGACTCAGTGTGAGCGTTTAATACGGCGGCCCACGGTCTCTCGTTAGATTAGATGTAGCTGAATTTGGTCCTTTGAATCCTTTTTGCATTCTGTGCCCTACATAACTCGTATTGATCACGGTACTCGTTCCCGGTCCCCAACGCAAATTTATGACCCTCCGGTGCCCTGACGTGCTTGGTATTTCTGCCGCGCCCGTCCTTCTTCTGCTGCGCCGGTAAAACCTCCTCCTTCCACCAGGGCGGTTTGCCCTTTGGACGTACCTATTAAGTGAGGCAAACTCTCTTTTAAAAGTCATCAGCTTGGGACTGGTGCACTCCCGAAACACTTACGCCATTACTAACAGTCTGCCCTTGTAAGGCAGCAGCCCTGCGGGACAAAACTCCCTTGGTGATGTTCTTTTACGACCTTCTGCACCTGTCCGAGTGCCAAGCACCTCCAAACCCGTACCTGAACCGGATGACCCCATGTTTACTCAGGCTAACTGTTACCCCCAAATCACCTGCGCCTGCCTCAAACGGTGTGACTGCCAGATCCAAAGCGGAGAGCATGTAGCCACTCTCCCACCTAGTCGAATGACAGGGGTGTTGCACGAGGGCTTTATCGTGAATAAGATCGACCACTTCGTTCCCCAAGGTTGCCCACTAAGCCCATCCTGTCCGCCTGTCATCTTCGGGGGTACTAAGGTCTCCCACCAGGAGCAGGTCCTACTGTCATCACAATCTCCGCAGAAGGCGGACAGGTTGATCGTTTTCACCTGCTTACGCTATTGAGCCCTGATAGACATAACGAACGCTGCTTTTCCGTTACCTTAGGGTGCCCGGTGCTAAAACTGCCGAAAGCAGGGAGTGTTAACGTAGATTCCACGGAATTGCTGATAGCGATGCGCATTTGGCGGCACAATTCCACTTTCTATCCTGCCATCCCTCTATCCGGTCTGTAGGCACTGTAGTCTTTCAGACACATTTTCGTTAGCTTGGCACCTTCGTCAAAGCGCGTTTCTATCGGTGTGAAGCAATCGGCGCCACCAGTGTCCTTAAGAATTTCAGCCCATTTATTCCTCACAATGCGGACAGTACCGTATAAGTTGTCGATCCCCGGCACCCGTCTATCACCTTTCTACGGAATCTCCGCCTCTACGCACTCGAATTTGACACCCAAAAGAAGCTTCGTTATTTGGTTGTTATGCTGGCAGTAAGTCGGAGTGTTCACTGCTTAGGCTGCTGTGTAGCTTTGTGTCACCATCCAAAGGTAGCTCCCTGTTGACCACTGGATTTTGTGCGTTCAAGATGTTTCGTGGTGTTCCTTTTCCGGTGACTCCTGAGGGAAGAAGTGTTTATGTTGGGGATGGAGGTGTGGTACATCCTCGTAAACTTCCTAACCGCGTCCCACTTCTAACAGGACATTGTGGTTGAAGTACTTTATCCGGCTCTAGCCGAATCCTACGATGAGTTAACTGAAGAATTTTCTTGGCTGCGGTCAATAAAATGTCGTAGTTTTCAAATTCTGCCGGACCTGGACGGGATTAATCTTGAGGTCTCTCCAGATCGAGGTTCAATAAGCCCTTCAATAACAAGTTTCTCTGGCGGATCAGTGCCAGCTCAGAATTGGCTTATGACCTCGAAACCGACTTAATAATTGCCTGTATCGCCCCGCGGAGCTGCTGGATCTCATAGGTCTGTTGAGGTATGATTGGGTTAGTAACTGTTTGCACAAGCCAATCCTCTCACCGATCTTGCCGATCTTCTGCGGATTGCCTGCGGAACTTTTGGTCACACCATCGTCGTTTCCAGCCACCCAAATTTGAGTCCTTGTCTATTAAAACCTCATTTTCCTCACTTTTGGGACGTTCATCTATGCGGATACGGGGTTTTAATCTCGTCGGAGGTAATCAACCGCAATGCTCACATGAGATTTCAGGTCTGTTTGATTGCAGTTTGCGCTGGAATCACCAAATTAGTTGTGTCTATTCCTTTGGTGTATACGTTTTTTGAGACACAGTTTAACGGAGAAACCTTAATAATATTATGGACGTAGTCCGGGAATTTTGACGATAATTTCATTCGGCATGTACCGGTGGCCTAGTCAGTCTACGCTTGCTTTGATCCTGGTCGTTGTAAAGCAGCGGATAAAAAATGGAAAAATGAGGACATTAGAAAAATGGGTAGATGATATGTGAATAATTTCACAGCCCAAATAGACCATCAATCGTGGCCTTGCGGAACAGTTCGGCAAATGGATTGTAACATCGTCTAAGTTGTCTTGTCAGTCGTTAAAACGCGCAAGGACAATTTGCGAAAATATTCATGCACGTGGGAATAACTTACCAGGTCATGGCGGACTGTTTTGGAAAGCTTCAAAGGCAAAATTTGTACGAGGGCCCGAGTTTGCTATGAATGCTCGTTCACGGCAAATAATTTGAAAGGAATATAAAGGAGAACGTTCTGAAGTTGCGAATGATGGACAGTTGCAGACATACGGAGTTTGGTGTAATTACCAAGGCAGAAAACTGTAGCCACATTAAGCCGGAAGGAATACGCGCGAGGGACATTTTAACACTAAAAGGATTGACTGAATGGTACGCAAGGAAGCGGAGCATCCATACACCATGACATCAGGAACTGGGAGGCCCCCTCGTGATGACCTCGCCAAACGTGTAGGTAACCTCATCTTTCGCCATGTTCCTAGTTAAAACATCACGTATTGCATATGCATGCAAAGCAAAAAACGGGATTTTCCAGGAGGATACGTAGCTGGTGGGTTTGATGAAAGTAGTGTTGGCCCGATCTGAGAAACCTATAGTATTAGGAAATTGCAATTTTTGGACATCAGCTGGGGGAAGGGAAGTGCCTCGAGGGGAATTATTCAAAGGAAAGTTCGGCGATGGTTCCAGTGCATGGTCTGACTTAGCATGTAGGGCAGGATAGTAGTAATAGAGCATGGATGTGTCCTTTGCTAATAGAACTGGTGAACACCACATATCCGGGGTATATGAGAGCCACTTAAGAGTATTTGTGGCAACGATGACAGGATTATGGAAAAGCAAAAGCTCAAACCTAGCCAAGTAGGAACGATGCGCAAGTTGTCACAACGGTCAAGGGCAAGGAAACGTGATACGAGATCCGCGTTAAGACAAACGGTCTTACAGCTCCTGTACCCGGCTACTGCAAGACTGCATAAAGAGCATTTTGTGCAAGCATGGGTGCCGTACAGGATATAAATTCCATAGGAAACTTACGGAATTTGACCACAATTTGGGAGGTCAAGGACAAAATTCATAATAAGGGCCCCACCAGCCTGGTTTTTTCTCTCCCAGAGGATGACGCACGCGCGACGACACCCTTGAGACTTTCGAAGTGGCGAAAAGTCTTTCGGACATAAAATGTGGAACCCATACATGAGCACCAGGATGCATGGTTTAAGACCTCAACGTATTCACACAAGGCTTCAGATGAGGGATAGACTCTTCAAGAATAGAGTGGTTCCAATATGGAGCCGACTGTCGGAACATGTGGTTCATAGCAGAAATGCTAATGGATTTGAAGGAGCTCTGTATGCCTGCTGGGCGGCGATAAATCCAGAGCTCGTAAAGTAACTTTCAGGTGAGAACACAAAATGCATCGGTTGGATCTGATACTGCAGTTTATAACTTGCCTTTGAGAAACAAAAGGCATTAGCCGTCAACACACGAATCTGGATGCTTGAATCAGTGGAAGCCGAACCTTCGTCTGTACACGCTGATCTCAGATGAAGCGACCTGGCTCGAAGTTACAGCCTTGGCTGCGGTACGGTGTGCGTGCTTGTTATGTTCCCACTTTACTCGTTTCGCTTCCACGTTTAAGGATGTATCGGAGTTATTTGGTCTCACTCACGGCTAACTAGTTTTCCATGGAGTTTGTGCGACGGAGAAATAATTCTTTGTCGACCACGTCTGCCACGTGGCTGTTTGAACTTAACGAGTTGCCGAACCGTTGCCTCTGTTTTGAAACGTAATTAAGAACGCAGTCCCAGGTGTGTTTAATATCACTATTTTCACGTACATAGCTGAGCCACTTTCCCCAAAAATTGGGGGTTGTTTTTCGCGAAGTTTGTTTTAGCCGTTTTTGTTTTTACCGCTTCGAACTATTTACTCCTCCGCAACCGATTCATATTTCTCAGTTCATTTCACTGGTCAACATGGATTTTGTTCCTATTCTATAGCGAGCCTGAAGTGGCTGTCTAATCTACTGAATGCCACGGGTTGACAAGGATGCGAATGTGAATCAAGAATGAGCCACTGTAGGTGTCATTGTGTAGAGAAACGCGTCCATCATTTCGTAAGGGAACCGAAAGCCTCCTTCCGGGTGGTTGTAAAAAAAATAAAAATCAGTAAATGTGCAAATATAGCAACACTGGCTCAGCAGAAATGAGAGTGCAAATACCCGATTACAAATAAAGCTTACGCAATGATCATTGTTCATTGTGTTGCATTTAAGAAGAAATTTGCACTTTTTGGCACACATGAGTTTGATACAGCGAAGTTTAGGCAACATGGGCTGTCTGTGTAGATTTACCTGAGAGGCGGTAAGTCCGAACATAAGGTTTCTAAAAGGGTTTACAAGCGCTGACAATACGAGGAAAAACAAATGGACATGCAGACAGTCCAAGATCATCATCATCATCCTTCAGCGTTAAACAGCAAGGCAAGCCTCACAGACCGCTGCCTTTTCCTCAGAGTTACACGTTTCTATGAAAAGAGTGAATATCCAAGGGGAACAGGGGGTGGACCCATACAGGTGGGGAGAAATAAGATGCTTCTGCAGCCAACACACGGAACACAATCTAACTATACAGACGCGCTCTTTCAATAATTCTGACTCGATAGAAAATGACAACACAATCACCACTATCCACGGTTTACTGCCATATCTTTCCTTCAGTGTCCCTGGCCAGCTGGTTGGGAAGTCTTTCGGGCCCCGACCACAAATACGTGAAACACCTAAGTGCGCTGTACATTTTCTCATTCCATGTCATCTGTTGGCCTCCATTCCCTGGAAGAAACCCAATATAGGGCACGACATGGTAGAGTGGTTTTCGCCATACGCAACACGACCCAACCAACGTAGTCTACTAAGTTTCATACGCTGAAACAAGGCATTCTCAGAAGTGGCACCTAGTACTACGTTCCCGACCTCTACACTACTCACCAAGCCATTCCACCTAATCCTAGACATACTAAGTAACTATCGGTTGTCGAAAACCTCCAACCGATGAACATCGCCCACACGCATGCTCCACGTCTCGCAACCGTACAACAGAACTGAATGCACTGCCGCAAAGTACACGCGACCTTTTAACTTCAGTGAAATATCGGGCCGACGCCACAAGTGCTTCAGTCCAGTGTAAGTTGCCCGAGCCTTAGATATACGCGTGTTTACCTTCACCGCCGAGCAACCATCTTTAGACCCGCAGCTATCAAGGTAGGTGAAACGGTCTACAATCGTTAGTTCTTCTCCGCTCAGTACCGAATGCGGCACCGCTGTGCAGTCCCGCAACAGCATTCTGCACTTCGAAGGTGCAAAGAACATGGTGAACCAGGCTACATACATCGAGAGTCTGTCTAGTGCGCGTTGTGCATGGTCCGCAGACTCGAACACACACGACGTCGTCTGCGTAGTCTAGGTCACATAGCTTCCCTCCATTTTCCAGTTCGACTCCTACATTCTAAAGACCTTCTAAAGTATTTTCCAACAACTCGAAGTTGAGCATCAATGGAGAGATGGGACCCCCTTGTCGAACGCCACTAGTCGTTCCGAAAGAACTTGTTAGTTCATCACATACCCTCACGCGACCACAAGTAAGCGAGTACAATGCTCGCAACAGGTTCACAAACTTCGTTGGCATACCCTTCCGGTGGAGAGCACTGAGTAGTGCTGGTCGATCCACGGAGTCGAAAGCACCTTTCAAGTCGAGGANTCGTGTGTACTGTGCTGCAGTGCGTTCAGTTCTGCTGTACGGTTGCGAGACGTGGAGTATGCGTGTGGGCGATGTTCATCGGTTGGAGGTTTTCGACAACCGATGTTTACGTAGTATGGCTAGGATTGGATGGAGTGACCGGGTGAGTAATATTGAGGTTAGGAATCTGGTATTGGGTGCCACTTCTGAAAATAGCTTGTTTCAGCGTATAAAACTTGGTAGACTACGCTGGTTGGGTCACGTGTTGCATATGACGAGCACTCGTCTGCCATATCGTGCCTTATTTTGTGTTCCTCCTAAGGAATGGAAGAAGCCATGTGGAGGCCAACAGATGACGTGGCAACGTGGGATGAGAAAATGTACAGCGAAGTTAGGTAAAGTAGGTGTCTCACGCCTTCGTGGTTTGGGTCCGAAAGACTCATCGACTTGCTGGCTGGAGACACTGAAGGATATGGCAGTGAACGGTGAACAGTGGCGATCGTGCTGTCATTTTCTATCGAATCAGAATGATTGAAAGAGTGCGTTTGTACAGTTAGACTGTGTTTCGTGTGTTGGCTGCAGCAGCATTTTATCTTTTCCCGCCTGTGTAGGTCCAGTCCCTGTTCCCGTTGGATATTCACTCTTTTTATATAAACGTGTAACTCTGGGGAACGGCAGCTGTCAGTGGGGCTTGCCTTGTTGTTTAACGCTGAACGATGATGATGATGATGAATGGGTCGAATTTAGGTGATAGAAGGTCGTCAGTGAATGGGAAGAACTTAATGGGCGCGAGTTACGAACCCGAGGAATCGTCAGCATTTACCAGAAATATCTAGGACAGGATTCCAGCTGGTTGGTTCGGTTACTAAGTAAACCGGGTGTCTACTATAAGAGAGTCGGGGAAAACCAGCAGGCGAGAAGACCTTCTCAAGCTCAGTTTAATGACTTGGGCTTGTTGATCCAAGCCAGGTATGTTTCCCCGTTGTTATTGAGTAAAATTGGAGTGTAAGACAATGTCACTGGATCGCCAGTTCAGCAACAAGATTGGAATCCACATTGCCAGTCAGTCAGTATTGCACCGTCCTGGAGATACGAGGGTGGTTGATCTTTGATGGTCTCAATTATTTTCGAAATAACAGGTGTGAGGGAAACTGGATAATAGTTGTTAAGATCAGAAGGATCATCAAACTTACGAACAGGGGACACCACGGTTTGCTTCCAAGGTGTCGAAAGGTAGAAAGTCTAGAGGCAGAAGAGCCAGCTCAGGGGAACATTTTATGGATGGCGGGTGGAATATCATCCCTACCGGATGGTTTGCAAACTTTCACGTGACGTTTGGTGGATCTTCCTGTTCCTAATACGAGATAAAAAAGAAGGGCGTCGAGTAAGGAAAAAGGTGGTGTAGATTGACTGACAGTGGCCAAATGGATTAAGGGTCTGCCACCAAAAAATTCATATATATATATTATATATCACTAGCCTGGAAAAAGCGATAGTACCAACGCGCTAACACCTCAGTAAAGTTACTCAGATAACGGGTACAAGGTGGAAAGGCTATATGCGGCATAATAGCAAGCTTTGTTTTTCCACTTTGTCCGTTTTCTGGTGATTTGTTAAGGAGCTGGGTTTCTAGGCGCGTACCCTGGTGCGTTCGCACCAGTTCGATTCTCAGTTATGCCCGTCAGCGTTTTTAACTGACGGTAATCCTCATTTTTTTGCGTAAAAGGCAACAGTTGGTGCCGGGATCAGAGCGATCTTATTCATGCTCATATATTATTTTCCACAAGTCTGTATTTAAATTATATCCCAATCGGAAATATTGTTGATGGCTTTTTTGATGCTACGGATTTCAGTTCTTTTATATACTCTATACTTCTCGACATATTTTGGCCATATTTTAAATATTGTGCCACTGAGAATTTCTGTGGCCACCAAAAAGACGCACGAAATCAGGCTCTCCGATAGGCCGTTTTCACCATCGATCAAGGTCACCCCACAAAACCATATAAACGATTTGTTCCCTTGACTTGTGACTTGCATCGGTGAGTCACCAATAAACGTACGACTATTTTTTCTATTGCTTTTTTATCTGGCTAGCGGATTGTGTGAGTCGTTAAATTCAACGCTCTCTTTTACCTGTGATTACCCGGTCAAACGGGTCTCCGACTCGTTTCATTCCGTCGTGCGACTATGGGTCTTGGGAACTGATGTTTGTACTATTGTGTCAAAAATCAGCGTGTTTTGGTGTGCTGCTAGGCCGCAGGCTTTGTGTCGTCATACATCTGGGGCTGCGTATTCCGTTCTACTCTGTGAGGCGTACCGACGCGTAGTCCAGCTTTTGTTCCTGCGTTACATTGCTGAATCATGTCCGGGCTATCGTGGTGTTGTGTGACGTCTAATACTTCGTGTGGTGACTAGTCCAACTGCGAAACAACAGAAATCATGGGAAAGGATGAAAAGAATGAACAAACGAAAGGAAATAAAAGGAAGCAATGTGTATAGTTCGCCACATATGGAAGATTCTCTACCCTGCGCCTTCACGTCGTTGGTTACTCATCGAAATCCATAATCCCTCTCTGGGCTCCATACTTTCGGGTTTCGTAAACCGATATAAGCTTTTGACCAAATGATCTAATGCAAGGCAGTAGCGTGGTCTGAGAGTCACGTAACTTCTCGGGGACCAGTGGCTGATCGCTCGCTTTCGGATAAGGCTGATCATCATAGGTGCCTAGTGCATCTCTTTGTCACAGATGCCGGTAAGCATACGCGCTTTGTCCGCCACCCCTGGTTGATTGGAATCACGGTTTAGGCACGTCTCCTAGGCTCACTATCGGGGATCAGTCAATCCAGTGGAAAGCGCCAGGCACTCGCCTTCGTTCCCATACTTTAATGGAAAACACCTACCCCACAAGAAGACAGTAAGTAGAATTTTCCCATCAGACGTCGTATGATACGCACGGTTATTTGAATGCTTTCCGAGAGGAGTTCATGGTGTGCAGTCAGATTGGGGCTTGAGGCACCTACCATTCTGAGGCATTTGCAGTCCTATCACAACGAATGTCAGATCAAGTCCCTAAGTGGCTAGTGTATTCGATGATGCAAGGCACAATTGGTAGTTATCTCGGTCGTAACCTTGGGTCATCTGTGGTCAAGAATCTGTTGACAACGAAACAAATTTGATCCAGTTTCATCTTTTAAGCCATTGTTTCGCAGTACATCCTCATCGCTATCATCATTCAGTGTTAAGCAGCAGGGCAAGCCCCGCTAACCGCTGGCTTTTCCTTAGAGTTACATGTTCCCATAAAAAGAGTGGATATAAAAGGCGAACAGGAAAAGGGCCTATACCTATACAGGCGGGAAAAGAAAAAAATTCCATGGTAGCCAACATGCGGAATACAGTCTAGTGGTACAAATGCAATTTCCCAATCATTCTGGTTCAAAAAAGAAATGACAACCCGATCACTGTTTACGGTTCACTGCCGTATCCTTCAGTATCTCCAGCCAGCTAGTTAACGGGTCTTTCGAACCCCGGAGACATCTACTTTACCTAAATTCCCTGTGTATTTTCTCATTTCACATTGTCACGTCATCTGCTGAACTCCACACGGGTTTTTCCACTTCATAGGAGAAACGCAAAATAGGACACGGTTTGGTAGGCGAGTGTTCGCCATACGCAACACCTGACCCAACCAACGTAATCTACTAAGCTTCGTACACCAAGATAAGATATTCTCAGAATTGGCATCTTATTCTGGGTTCCTTACCTCCGCATTACTCACCTGGTCACTCCATCCAATTCCGGTGATATTGCGTGGACACCGATGATCATAAACTTCAGTTGTTCTCTGATTCACAAGGTTTTGTGCTGTTGCATTTAGTGAGACGAAGTTAGTATTTTTTTCTTCAGCCGCTGCGCTGTTGAGTAGTTCCACAATTATTATTTTACGGTGAGGTTTTCAACATAGTTTCGTTGTTGTTTACCGAATGTACCTATTTTTTTCAGATGTTGTAGACAGCCACTACTTCAAAAGGTGTGCCTTTCGATGTCTGCAGATTTGGATTCCATACTACCCGAACTGAACAATATTGTTTGGGGGAAAAATATAATTGGAGATGAAATTTTTGAGCGCTGGTGCCAAGGCAAATCTTAATGACGTTCACTTACTTCCCAAAAATAGGTTTTTATTTCAGTGCTGTCGAGCCAACGGCTCTGGTACAAGATGGGGGAGGTCCATGTGCAGTGCTTGCTGCTGTTCAGGCCGTTATCTTGCGCGAAGTTATGTTTACACGCAAACTAAAAATTACAGAGCTAACGGGTAGGTTTCCTCTTGGTCATTGGTCATACTTTCATGTTGCGTAGACGCGGATAGTCTGGAACTGCTTGTATCTGCTGTGTTGAACATCGTTTTGTTGATTGCTGGTGACCAAAAACGTGGATGTTTGCGTTGGGCTCATTGGTGTCAATCGGAGGAAACACGTGTTCCTGAATTTCAGTCGAAGTTTGATTGCTTTCTTCTTGGACTAAGGTAATTCATCTTGAATTACTCTCGACATAGTCCAATGTGTCCTGCAAGCAGCTTTCAAAAGGAGGCAAAATCAAGATGTAAAATGACTTTTTTTTCTTTGTATTTGTACTATCACTCTCTAGCTTCTAAGAACGTATCACCCTGTGGTGTGGGGAAATCACTCTACACAACACCTGAAATGCTCATTATTTTTCGCCTGTCGAGCCATTTAGGCTCCAAACGTTTCAGCACGGGCAATAGTTTGAAGGCTACGTATTCAGTGATCGCCTTTTATTAGACGTGGCCTGCTGCGTTCCTGAAGACAAATGTTGACCTTACAACTTATATTAGCCTCGTCTCAGAGAGACAGTTTGAATGGTATTCGAGGCTCACTTCGAAGTTGATAAACGCGGTGGATAAATTCAGTCTCGGCCCACTAACACACCCGGCCTATCGAGGCTTTTTCCATTCACTGCTAAGTGGCGCCCTAATCTGACTTAGTCCGGAGAGACTGACTGATTTGATATGAACGCTCAACGGGATTTTGGGTTGAGGATGAAGACTTTGTTCAAATTACGGGTGAACAATAGTGGCTTGAAATAAATAACGGAAATACAGTAGTGGGTTGACAGCGAAGCTAATGGTCAGCAGCAGGTATACAAGTAAACAGCACTCTCCACCTCCCAGCTGGTTTTGGGGTGCTTTTATGATTTTTGGATATGTGCACATGGTGCATTAAACCCCTCTTCTTCGAGGATTGCGTGAATCTACTAGTTCTTGTTTCGCCAGTGGGAGGTTCAGATGTTCTGTAGACTGCACCGAATGATGTTCTCCATAGCTGATGAAATTACTACAAGTCAATCCTGTTGATAGGTCGTTTGGGTTGTTTAAGCAGAACGACTAAAAGCTTCTACTCCGCAGATGTGAAGGACTCCCCTTTTCCGGACGGATATAATAAGGCATAGGAATTGATAAAAAAGCCCACAACTGTCAGCCACTGATGGGGAGTGTCATGTGTAGGCAGGGAAACGCAAAGGGAAGTCTGGAATTTTCGTCAATGACGGTGACTGTTGGTTGTCAGGGCGAGGGGATACTAGGAATTAGTGGTTAATCTTTCAAAGCTAGGGGTCGATTTTACAATTGTTCCCACGGATCGTTTTCGGAATTTTGGTTTCACTTCGACGCACAATGGATGTTAGTGGCTGATTTAACGTAGATAGCATGAGGTAAACTCCTAGACTTCACGGGTGACAAATGAAGTTATGCAATTTTTTCAACAATCCGTCTGATTGATGGTACTCTCTTTTTTAATTACACGTCGATGTCAAAGCTGTTGCACAAAAGTTTGGTTTACCGTGTCAGTATCGTGTTTTTTTCACTAACATCGAACGTAAAAGTCATTGACTTTGAGTAAGCCGAAAATAAACGCCGAGAAAAAATGTTTTCTTTTCCGAATCGCCTTAGTTATCGCGTTTGCGTCTTTTTCACAGATGAGCAGCATATTTCGTTGTGTCATGGTTCTGAAGAAGAATGCCACAGGCATTTTTAGACAACGAATGAAGTCTGGTAATCAATAATTGTTCTAACAGGTGTTTCTAGCTCCTGCTTTAATGAAATGCAACACGCCTCGATATCGTGAGGGAATGGAAATGCATAATTCTGAACATGAGGATGGATTTCATCTGAGAACCGTACAGTTGGCTACCAGTAGTACGACAATAATCCCATAACTTACCTTCGTAATCCAACATCGTGTGAAACCAGGAAGTCAGGTAGAGGTCATAGTCTTTCGGGGATCGGTTTTCATCTCATTTTGGAACTTGTTGATCCATTAATCCCAGATTTGTAAAAGCTTCGGTATTGTCGAAAGCAGGGCCATATTGTTTAGAAACATTGAGAAATTCAAATGATTTTTTCATCGTGATCGTCGTTTTTGGTACCGCAGATCTAAGTACCCGAAG
>LUCM01009295.1:0-13909 GCA_008360955.1 Fasciolopsis buskii
CAAATTTGGTTAATTGGGAAAGCAATACAACTTCCTCCAGCTGGTTTGAGAATCATCATTTGTGTTGTCCTGGCCCGCAGCCTTAGTATTGTTTAGTCCGTTAATCTTAAAACAAATTCTTGTGTTTTGACTCCATCATCTATCCATTGGTCCGCAGGGTTCGGAGTCCAAACTGGGGTGGTGCCGCGGTCATGTACATACACCGTATTGAAGTAATTTACACGGGCCTCTGCTTTGTGTTCTGTTTAATAGGGCTGGCTCTAGGTCTCATGTGGTGAATTAACTCACTGGGCATACACCAGATTTCGTTTCACATGATTATAGTAAAAATAAGCCCGTTTGATTCTCAATTTTGCAGTCCCATGCAAGTGCAAAGCCCGAAACGGAGTACCTCCTCTGAGTCTTGAACGCATATTCACGGGGTCTTATGCACTTTGCATGTTTCTGGTGCCCCTGGAATGGGTATTGATGTATCTACCACACCTCTCCTTCTGCTGTGCTTCTCCGACCACCTCATTCCACTTGGACAGGTTTTCTTCTTGACCTACCTATTTAAGCGTGGCAAACTCCTCCGGTCAAGTCGTCAGTCTGCAGGCAGTGCTCCCAAAGTACGCTAACGCCGCCACTATCCGCGTTCCATGTTAGGGCAGCAGACCTTCTGAGCAAGCCCCCACGTTGTTCGTATACGACATTCTCCTTCTGTCCAGGGCTGAGTCACGTTCTCCTACTACCTTACCTGAAGCGGAATACCTCACGATCACCCTGGGAAGTTGGTGCCGCTATCCTGATGTCAGTTGCGTTCGACCCGAAATTTGCGAATGCCAGATGCAAAGCAGAGGGTGTGTGATCACTCCTCCACCTGGTCGGTTGACAGATGAGTTGCGCGAGAGCCCTCTTGTTGATAAGGTCGCTCGTTTCGCGCCCTAAGTTTGATCACCCCCAGTGGATTGCATTTTTCAGCCAGTCTTGCACGTATTAAGTTCTTGCATCAGCAGCAACGTCCTCTCCTAACCAGATACCCCCACCTCCCGCTGATAATTCTTGAAAGTCTAGGCCCTTTTTGCTTGCTGTGGTCGCAGTCCCGTAGTATTCTCTCTAGTACCACTTCAAATTTAAGACGGGAGCTTAAAAGCCTCACCACCCAGCGCTTCAAATTGCCTGAGACTCGCACACCGTAGAGAACAGCCCTGGCGATCACACATAATTCTCTTACTACACTACAGAAAAATTCATCGTATCCTGTCATCCTCTCTATCCAGTCGCCAGACTATTTAGAGTAACCGCCCACATCATTGAGACATGAATACACACACACACAACGAGCGCGCACTGACCATAGCACCAGACCACGGCGCATATCCCTGTCAGTGCCGTGGCTCACGGATTCAACTGAAATCCCCAAAAAATGTTAGCTCATTTTTTGGCCACACTGCAGACGTTACTATAAAAGATGCCCAGTCCTGGTTCCAAAGTCAACCTGCTTCATTCTAGAAGTCACTAGGATGCGCTCGGGCTAACAGAAATCGCTGGGTGAAGCTCACAATTTTCGGTCCTTCTGTTACCTGTGAGGTGCATCTGTTGTTGTTTTTACTCCCGTGTAGCTTCACGCTTTTGTCCAGACAGAGTGACCTGGAAGCCACCAGATTCCGTGGCGTTCCAGGTGCCTCGTGGCGTTCCCCGCCCAGTTTCTCCTGGAGGTTGTGCCTGCTCGTAGTAACAATAGGGATGAGATTCGCCCTCAAAAAGCACCAATCTGCCTTCTACCTCAAACGGTTTCCTTTGGTTAAAGTCGGCCTTGAGGCTTGATCCGAATCTATTGATTGAAGATTTCATTACTTTTCTCGCCTGAAGCTAAGGAAATGCCCCCATATCTGGGGTTTTCAAATTCCACCAGAGTTTGTGGAGTGTAGTCTTGAACTTACTCTGAGTTGGGTTCCTACTGATCCAGCGGAAGCACTCTCCTTATCGGAGCATGAGCCGGCTATCCAACTTGCGTGAATAGGTCCACTACCCTCTGTCTTAAATCTCTGATTATTTCCATCACCTACCCTGCAATGTAACCCAGATGGGAATTTTGAAGCTACGTTTTCCTAGCAGCCCATTGGCCGTCCGCCGTCGGTTTTAGTCTCTTGACTGATTTTATAAGTACCTGCCTCACCTCTCGGCGGTGGTGACCGTCGTCCCTCAATAGATTATGCAAATGCTAGCGACCATTTGCACGGGCATAGTCTCCTTTCTGACCTTTTTTTAATTGGCTGCTGTAACCCTACGCAAACCGCTGGCACTTCCGGGGGCCTTAGTACTAGTTCCCGCCTCTTAAATGGATATTTTTCCTTCCTAACGTTTGTCGTTAAAGGTCGCGAGTCAGGCTCACGCCAGATGGTACCAGCCACAATCCGCAAACGACGTTCCAGGCTCAAATCATTTCCTGTCCTATTCTCCGATTCTGGTGAGTGCGCGGTCTTGGCATCGCAGTATTGGGCACACATTAGGCAGGTTTATTGTAGTTAATCATACATGGCGAAGATTTCCGATATGCGGCACTTTGTGTGGAACCATAGGTCACATGAATCACAATGAATTCCAGCTTTTTCATTTATGTTTAAAGGCCTGTCTTCCTCATAGAAAAGCTACTATCCCGGTAGAGTTTCCGCTTTCATGCGCCTTCCATCTCCGCAAAGCCCTGATAGGTTATGCAATGTTGTGGTTTAGGTGTATGCTGAGGCTTTAAGGACTAGATGTATACATTGGAGGATTGATACGTCCAAGGTGGCGTGAAGAAATACTGACTCAGGTAGAAAGGAATGAATGTCTACGAACTTGTGAAAAATTCGCTTGATTCCTTTCTAGTCAGGAATCTCTCATTTCTGCCTTTTTAAAATTTCCTCCGTTTGAAAGCTGTTTTTTAACTTGTTTTAATCGACTTTATCCTCTACTTGAAGACGGCATTCCCTGTGTTTAATCTCACTTAATGCTTATATTCATCACTGAACTTATCCTAGCCTAAACATCGGCAGATAGCGATGATTACGATATATATATATTACTGGTGATATTTTGCCACTCAGTTTCGCTCACAGTTGGGAGCCCGATGTTATCCAGTTTTCCTGTTGAGATGATCAATTTACGACGCAGAAGGGGAAGACGTTAACGCTAGACGTCACACGACAGCAGGATAACCCAGAGGCTACAATGTTGCAGCGAGGCAGATAAAAACTGGACTAGGCCACAGTGCACCTTGCACTGAGGAGATACCCTTGCCCCTTAGTTCAAAAGCAGCACTAGACCAGTGGCCTAGTTGCACAATAAAACGCACCAATGCTGGAAAAGCAATAACACTGTCTGAAACCTCTAAATCCCTTAGTCGCATAATAAAATGGAGCCCGCGGGATGCCCCCTGGATCAGTAGTTACAGGTAATAGCTATAACTTCGAACAGCAAGTTCAACCCTTTGGCAACAGAGGCTAACGCAGAACACAGCCGAGCGTTTTAATATGACTTACTAATGATATCACGAACCAGATGAGTACTGAACTTTATTAAGATTTTTGAGCTACTTTGTTGTGCGAGGAGGTCGATCAGTCACACAACAAGAACTTATGGACCACTGTGCGGCCACGTAACTATTTACAACCGCACAAAATTTACAGCAAAGTTACTTTCAAAGTTTCCAGAAAGTGTTGGATCTTGAAGAAAAACAATAACAAATTTGAAATTGGCGACAACGAAATCGCCAGTCCGCTGACCGACTACAACACTTCCGATAAGCGCAAGGCAGCCTTAGCAGCCTTCAAGCAGTAAGTTTACTACTACTCATCCGAAACGCTGTTTACTTGAACTAACTAATATCTCTGCAGACTGCCTCCAGTTGGTCGTGAATATTTCATCCCCAAACCTTTAAACGATGATGTTAAAATCCAGTGCCTCTATTGGCCATGTTGGCAAACAGCTGAGCAAATCACCCAGTACAAATGGGTGAAGAAGCAGCCGTGCTGGGCGTCTGACAGCAAGAAAACGGTACCAAAAACTTTCATACACCGCATAAACAACAGTCCTTTTAGTGGCATTATGTGGAGCCGAGCGAACAGCTTTTGCTGACAACAGACCCCAATGGTTTAATACCACATCTGGCGAAGGCGACTCCGAGTTTTGCGCGAGAAAGCTTTCCCTTTTTCGCGTCCTTTGACCTTATTGACAAAATAACAAACTATATCATCGTTTTGGAAGACTCGCCAGAGAGCTCCTAAGTGGGAACACTGGCCGTCAATGGTAGTACTCAGACGTTGCTGTCCAAAAGCCTCGGCATTCACTTGACCACAGTAATCTGACGGCCGCCATTTTACCTCTGCATTTTACTCCTAACCCGCGGGTAAATTAAGTGGTCCAGCAGCTCTTCGCACATGGAATTGTTAAGGCAGGCATTGCAAAATGTAGATTGTGCATACCTGAGCACAACCAGTGGGAATAGTGCGACAAAAGACTATTGGAAGTCATGAGCATTTCTGATGGATACACATTCCGTACCAGAAAAGCGTTCTTAGCTGACAAGTATGCCCTTTGAAATGCCTTCGAGGAGAAGCAAAATGAGAACACGACGGACAAGGTAAAATGTATATCAATTAAAAAGCCACAGGTTTCTTTGCGAGGGCCCGAATAACAGTTAAATTATTCACCAGGAACTAGCTGATTATGTCTTATGTGGGTTCATCAACCTTCACCAACATAAATTAAGTAAAAAGGAAGTCACATCTTTTGATCGCTTCTGGGAATCACCGAAAATCTGGAAAGTGCTGGCTTCAAAATTGCGCAAAACTGTGCATCGACAGCACTTCGCTGGCGTCATTGATAACGGATAACACTGCACTTAAATAACTGACGTCAATAAATATGAGAATTATATGCCAAACAAAAAGAACCAACCACTGAGGAGAAAAAATAAAATCATTCAACCAAGAGGGCTAGCCGCATCCCCCGGAGGGACCTCTACCCAGTCATTCTAGGGAATGCATGCTGTAGACCGTTTTGTTGATTTGGTCTTTTAAGTGTTAGTGATGACTGATACTTTTACGAGGCACCAGCCCAAGTTGTCTTTCAATGACTTTGCCTTTCAGGTTGGCCACTTAAACCTTTCAGAGATTGCCGTCTTACTGCATATTACAAATCGTAGAACGGCCTTCGAATTTAGACCGCATTGAAACCTATGACAACCGCCATCTCAAAAAATACTGCCAACATATCTCAGTTGTAAATTTCTGAAGCAATAGACAATTATCGCATGAGTTCACTGGAGCAAATATAATATATCCAGCCACCAGTATTCCCATGAAAAAAGTGGGTCAAAAAGTACATTTCACCTTTATTTTATATCATTGGAGAGTGCTAAAAGTTGTCGGGATATTCACTGAAGTATTGTGGTAACTTTTCGTTAAACGTGCACGGTAAGTTTCAACCTTAAAGGTGTCCGACGGAGCTTTTGTGTTGAGATGTTTAACTGTCACTCATTTTGGTTTGGTTTTCAGTTTCAAATAGTGAGGCATTCGACTCCGCCTTGTTCTTTCAGCTCTGTTGTGTTTTGGCCTTAAAAGTTTCAACTTCTGAGTCTCACCTATTCCGCAGACGATCCCAAAAGGCACGTAGAAATCGGTGTTTCAAACTGTGAGCGAAAACTTTGTAGTCAAAGCCTGATGGGGCTTTGAAGTTCATCCACCCAAGAACTTGGACCACTGCTTCTGACCCGGACAGCAAAACGTGTGAGCCAACCTGGCCTGACTGGACCCCGGCTTTGGTGGCTAATAAACCTTTCTCTCAGGACAGGAGAGTAATGTTCAGGATGGATGGAGCACCAAGTGCTTTATCACAAATGCCCTTCTGTATGTAGACGAACTCGCGAAACAGTTGGACCTACCCGATCTCATTCTCGTAAAGGTTGTGCGAGCAATTAATCCTGAGGGCCAGGTAACGGACAAAATTAGTTAGTTGGGTTGGAGAATGAGATATACCACTGGAAAAAGGTAAACGTCAGTTACTAACCAGTGCCTTGGAAAAAACGAATGTCGTGGGTGGAAGTGAGTTTTCAACTGGTGTGATCCCATGGGCTAAATGCATGGGGATGATCGTAACCACGGACTATAACCGGGTTACACAGTGCCAGACTGCTGCCCTTAAAACAAGGGGGGTTCTTCAAGTGACCAACAGCCTCATCCTGTAAGAAGCCTAATGTATTTATTTCCTGTCAAAAGGGAGTCGCCAGACACTTTAACGAGCAGATGCTAGTCGTAACCATAAATACCGATTCTGGTGGCATGGAAAGGTAAGCTTCCAAGGCAGAGCGCAAAGAAATGGACAATTGCTGCCGCTGGCCTGCTAAAACTCACGTATGCGGGCACGTTCTTTGCAAAGAATGGTCGGGGCTTATACAAGCAACGTCAGAATTGCTGAAGTCCTAGAAGCATTTAAAACGAGACTAGACAAAACGAGGTTGCCAAGTGGATAAGCTAGTGGTGTTTGGACACGAAGGTCGCGCGTTGGAATCCTCCATCCACTGGTGAGCTTCCCAACTAGGCAGCGGCCTCCTTCCTTGATAATGATGCAAATTATTATTTCATTAATAGAGAAAGTAAAAACTAAAAGAAAATGTAGGAATTTTTCCGGTATTTAGACTGCTAAGATGCGGAGGGGTCGAAAAATGAGCGAGTGAAGATGACATTTTTCATTTTAGTAGTAGGAGATTGAATGTTTACATGAAATGTTTACAAATGTTTACATGATGATTCCTAACAAGGACGAAACAGCTGTACGGTGCTTCCATGGTTTCTTTATGGGGAGTTGAGCGATGATATCACATGGTGAATTATTTCATATTATTTTACATTGCGATATTATGAAACAATGGGAAGCAAGGACAATGGAGAATCCTAAGGCAAAGAAAACATGAACTGGAAACCGAAACAGGAGGTGTGGAATACCAAATCTTGTCTATGCCATCAAAGGAAGTCTGAACTCTCGGGTGACCTTTTAGATCGCTACTGTCCTGTGTAGATTGAAGAGATTTTTCAACCCTCCTGTTGTAGAAACATCGTCAGATCCGAGGATCTCTCGATGAAAGAACCCGAAAAATCAGGCGTCTCGCCATACAGTCCCGTAATCTAACTGGAACTGGAACTGAACAATACCGCTTCGTTTTACTGATTTCGGCGCACAGCGGTTCGAACGGGGTCCGCCGTTATCGTGTTGTGACCGTGCCTGTGTTTGGTGTTTAGTTAGCGACGCCTCCTGTTGGTTTGACTTTTGAAGGTTTTGTTGTGCTTCTTAGTTTCGCCTGACGCGATGTTCTCTGCTGGCAGTCATCTGGCGTCGGTCTCAGTACATAATTTATTTTAGCGACCCTTTTTGTTAGTGCACCAAAAATTTCGTTCAGCTTCATCGACCTATGACACAACTGTGTGTTAGATTTGTTGTTGTTGTCCTGCGTGTGCAAATGCTCCATACGTCTTTATCTGCGGTAGTTGATTGTGATCTAAACTTTTTTCAGACTCCTTCCAGTGTTGTGATTGTAGTCACAACGGATCACATATGGGCCGTGCATTTAGCGGTATTTGTAAATAAGTCTCCTGAGACTCTCGGGTTTTCCTTAGAAGTGTGCCCAACTGGCACTAGTATGCCGCTAACAATCACCTGAGTGTCACCTGAGTACCTCCTTTAGTAGACCGCAACCGAACAGGTTAAGGACACTCAGGTGACGGTACCCTTTGTTGACGATCATCATCCTCTTTGGTGACTTACAGTATCGGCTTTGATGACGTTCAGTATCCCCTTTGTTTACGGTTATCACCCCATTCGATGATTCCTTCTGTCACTGCTGTCATTCATTATTATTGTTATTATTATTATTATTCCCCGAAACGCTGCCTTCTAATAAATTACTTTATTATTTCTTGGTAGTAGTCCTAAATGTGACCTTTCGTCAGCTACTGATTCTGAGAGTCCGGTTAAATGAGCATTTAAACGCACCCAGCAATAATGTAACAATTCACCTACTTGAGACGGACGCAGACGGCCATCTGGACAACGGACAACGAACAAATAAAGCTCTAAAACCGTTGAACAGGAAATTCATGAGCCACAAAAATATTGGGATGCATATACTTGTGCATTTTTTTTCTTTCATGAAGGAAAATGTCGGAAAAATATCGAATGGAGTGCTTATCTTCAACAGGGGAAAGTATACGAATATGGTGTGTATTGTAATTCTGCAATTCAGAAGCGAAAAGCGTATACGAAGGTTTAGGCCGTTTGTGCAGAATGAAGACGGCTCATGTGACTGTCTTGCATCCAACTGATCGTGGCATTTTCGGTCACCTATTTTCTAACGTACTTGCCTAGCATCTGCTTTTTATTGATGTATGCAAATGGACAAACAAATGCTACAACTTTTTTTGCCGGAGTGCCAATTTTTTTACAAACCCGTGAGTAGTTTCTTTCATTTTTATCTTGTCATTTCACGACTCGCCGCGTTGCGAAACTTCCGGTCGCCCATCTCCTCAGGTGATTGTGAATATATAATCCCTCAGGTAATTAAAAGAGTAGTAGGAACTCGCCGCTTTTCGACGGTTTTTCTGTATAAAATTCGCATCAGGGAAATTCATTAGTGCGTTTGCACTTGGTTGCGAAGAATCAGTTGGTCGTTCTCCCTAAATTTTTTGCACTGGGTTGCGTTCTCAAGAAGAATGGGTAGCCCCATGAAGTCGCCACTAATCCACGTGTAACTGCAGAATGGGCTGAAGGATATATAAATGTAAGCTCGATGTCACTTTTCTTATCCTGAGGTAGTCTTTTAATTTGTCGAGAATTGGCTAAATTGCAGTTACATTCAAGAAATTACCTATAACTTCCGAGTACCGGTTGTCACCAGCTCTCCTAATTTTCACACTTATTGATCCGGTAAACTGCTAACAGTGAGATAAACCTACGTCGGACGTTTTCCACGAGGACCCTTGTATTTTTGTCCCGCTTTTTGATGTCGACTTTATGGTGGGACATGGCGAAGCTACATAATGGAGTTCGGTTCTGACGTTTAAAACTAACACTTAGGGTTATTGAAGTCATCCGTATTCTTCGTACAAATCCTGTGTCGTGCACCTTCGGTGCATTAAAAACCATCTCGGTGACATTTGCCTTGGTCGTCCCTGCCAGCGTAGCACCTCCCTGAAAATGTACCTTCGTTGGAGGCGCCATTTGGTTTGGTGAGCGTTGTATATCATTTTAACCAATTACGGGCTTCTCAAGCAACCTTAGTTGGTGCGGTCGTTAGAAGGTATTTTGTCATCCTCCACTAGTATGTGTATCCTTCGTACCTCGTCAAATTGGGTTTTGATGCTCCGTATTCGGTTCAACTAAGGTTTGTATGCAACAAATTTCTTACCGGTTGTAGGTGAATTCTTTCAGGAATGTCAGCATGTGTCCTCATCAGGCGCCGAAAACGTGTCCCATCAAATTTCGGCACGAAAGCTGGTTTTAGCCAAGACCGACTCAGGATGGAAACATCGTCGTTCTCGTTGTCCACAAAAACAACTACGGCAGTGAATCGTAATACCACAGACATCTGAAAATCCTCGCAACATGACTGTCACCTTTCTGAACAAATATCAGGAAAGTTTTATTTCTAAGAGTTCATTTATTTTAGTCGAATACAAACATGCACTTTTCTGATCCGCGGACCATGCACAACGGGCACTAGATAGACTCTTGAGATCGGTTGCTTGGTTTGGCATGTGCTTTGTACTTTCAAAGGGCAAAGTGCTGTTGCAGGACTGGACGACAGCAGTGCCGAACTTGGTACTGGATGGAAAAGAACCAGCGGTTGTGGACTGTTTCATTTACCTTGGTATATGCTTGTCGAACGACGGTAACTGCGCAGTGAAGGTATGCGTAGGTCGAAGACTCGGGCAGCTTACGTTAGACTAAAGCACTTGTGGCCTGATATTTCACTGAAATTGTAAGGTCTTGTGTACTGTGCTGCAATGCGTTCAGTTCTGTTGTACGGTTGCGAGACATTGAATATTCGTGTGGGAAATGTTTGTCAGCTAGAGGTTTTCCACCATCGATGTCTACGTAGTATCGCTAGGATTGGATGGAGTGATCGGGTGAGCAATATAGAGGTCAGGAGTCTAATAGTAGTTGCCGGTTCTCAGAGCACCTTGTTCCAGCGTATGAAACTTAGTAGACTACGCTGGTTGGGCCAAGTCTTGCGTATGGCTAACACTGGTCTACCATACCGTGTCCTATTTTGTGTTCCTCAAAAGCAGTGGAAGAAGCCACCTGGAGGTCAACAGGATGACGTGGCAACGTGGAATGTGAAAATGTACAGCGAAATTAGGTAAAGGTGTCTCACGCCTTCGTGGTTGGAGTCCGAAAGACTTGTCAACTAGTTTGCTGGAAACGCTGAAGGATATGTCAGTTAACCGCTAACAGTGGCGATCATGTGGTCATTTTCTATCGAATCAGAAGGATTGAAAGAGTGCGTTTGTACAGTAAGACTGTGTTCCGTGTGTTGACAACAGCAGTGCCTTATATTTTCCCACCGGTGTCGGTTCACTCCCTGTTCCCCTTGGATATTCACTCTTTTTATAGAAACGTGTACTCAGGGGAAAGGGCAGCGGTCAGTGAGGCTTGCCTTACTGTTTGACGCTTAACGATGGCGATAATAATGATGACAGAGCCGTCCAGCTGAACAGCACAAATGATCATTAATCAGGATCCACTCTAACTGTGAACGTTCGGCTCGCAAAGTCAGAACGAGCCCAACACCATCCTGCTTCCGAGTGCTCGAAATCGGATCAAGTGACATACAAAGATTGAAGCGAAAGGAAGATGTATCCGGTTCACGGTTAGCGCTTTCCGCCTGTCAGATTGAGACTCAAGAGAGGACGATTACTGTTAGCTGGGGACCCTGACAGATGTGGCTTAGGACCGAAGTCAGTGGCACCAATGCAATGTGACTTGTCCTTAGAACTCATCCCGATTTTCTTGGATCAGTTCTTTTTTTCTACTTTTCCCCGATTTGATTGCCATCTCAACTCAACCGGAACCTGGGGGACCAAGCGACTATTTCATAAGACACTTATTAATCATCCAGACACGACTGAATCTTCGGCTTGGCCAAGCTGTTTAGCTCGTTAAATCACGGAGGCTGACAAGCCGTCACGTCATGTCAAAGGGTAGGCTCAGTGAGAGGCCAATCGCCATCTGTCGCCCAAAGGAGTTGTCATTGAGGAAAATCTGCGATGAATAAAATATCCGCACGTGATGGTTCTTCTATCCTTCACCTTCATGTCATCGACTGACCATCGGCATCCACATTTCTTCTGGGGGCTTGGTACTACCCGATTGCTCAAGCCAAAAGTAGGAGGTTGACTTAAGAGACTCTGTCCGGAACCCTTGACCAAATAGTCCAACCCAAAAGGCAGCATGACTAATTGAGGGTCGCGTAACTCACTGGGGACCACTGACTGACTGCTCAGTCCTTAAGATCTTCGGATGTGGCAAAACATCCTAAGTGCCCGGTACACCCCATCGTCACAGAGGCCGGTAAGCCCCTGCACATAATCGCTAGGAATCTTTCCGCTGAGGGCCAGACTTCAAGCCATCTTCCGTACTCATCAGGTCAACGGAATCTGAAGGTGGTCCAGCACAAGGGACGCATGATGCTCAGCAGACCACTGTAACGGATCGGAAGCGTATAGCTAATCAGGACGAAAATGTGCAAGTTTTTTGAGAAGAATTAACGCACGTGACTGGGTAACTTATTACATAGTTCAACGAAAGTGTAGGTCACCAGTTATTTCCGCCTTTTTATATCGATAGGGCTTACTCTGAATAGACTAGCAACCAAACCAAGTGATAACGTGCTTCGTGTCCATTTCGATTTGAATTTTGAAAGTTCGTTTCTGCAATAATATCAAAACACCGAAACTTTAAAAAACGACACTTTTTCTTGCTCAATAGGTGCGACATTTTAGAGGTAAAGATGAGGATAATTTCAAAAATACACTAGTGGTGGTCCTTTGGTTTTGTTAAATGTCCCTTCACCTTACCGATGTGCGGGCGCGGTGTAAATGAAATATTCTGAGAGTATCCAGCTCCAGAGTGACGGCTTGTGAATTTCCTTTCCTCATTTTATCTTTGTGAATCTAGTGTCTGGTGCAGGGAGGTATTATCACCCTCTCCGATTATAGGTTCACTTTTGAATGATTTTTTCACTGTTTCGTAAATTAAAAACATTTTCTGGAATCAGCTAATGAAACTATACCAGCGGTTGTTTTCAAGTAACTATGTAATAATGCTGTTATTATCTGAGAATCAGTTTTCCTTACAGATTGCCAGCTTGGAAAGTTCGGGATGTCGCTTTATTTTGACTACAACTCGACGACACCATTAGCAACAGAGGTAATAGAAGCCATTCAAACCTCTATGGAAGATCACTGGGAAAATCCCAGCAGCCAGTATAGTGAGCGGGGAGATTGTGATTTCAACGTTGCGATCATTTTCTTTGTTTAGGGGACGGTGCAAGAAAACAGTTGGCTCGTTCGCGAAGCATAATTGCGCACATGATCCGATCGCATCAGGATGGTGAGAATTAGAAGAATAGTAAAATCATTTACTCCCAGATTTGATATTCACATCTGGTGGAACCGAAGCCAATCATTCCGTTTTTAACACCTTTGTGAGTATGAAGCTGAGTGTAATACCGCATATTATCACCACCAATACGGAACATCCTTCCGTGCTTGTACCTCTTAATCAGCTTCATGCTGGTGGCCATATTGGTAAGCGCTCCCAATTAATCTAGCTTCTTGAAACCTGAACAGTTTGGGGATTGAGTTTTCCTGATGGTGTAGTTTTCTTTCTGTAAAAAGAACGTGATCCTTTGGGCTAAAAATTTTAGATAAAGCCACTAAACTAATGGACTCGATGCCGTCTAAATTCCTCACGTCAGTTCTCTTAAATCTTACTTAGCAATGTTTTCCCGTCATATTTCGATCATACATTTTTCCTTTTCATTGATCCATCAGTAATACTCACCCAGATCTTTAGTTTTGCGTAAGATTGCCTGTTAATAAGCATATTGTGATTTCTTTTGTATTCTTTCTTTCTAGAACTGAGCGTTGTTTCCGTAAATCATAATACTGGCGTTGTACAATTCAAGGATATCGTGGCCGTGCTCAGACCAAACCAAACAGTTCTCGTTTCAGTCATGCTGGCTAATAATGAGACCGGTGCAATTTCAGTAAGTTATAACCTTTATTCTCACATTCACATTTCGTTTTATATTTTACACTTATTTTACAGATTGCTTACTCAGAACCATGGCTAAGGAGAAAAATGAACAAAAAATAGGAAAAATAGAGACGATATGCAGAGTTTAGCACACATCTTAATTCCTCCATTTCTAACTTCCGTGCCATCGATTGTCCGCGGGATCCATGATTCTTCACTGAACTATGTAATACTCGGTTGCTGAAGTTTGGGTGCCTTAATACAAGCATTTGACCAAACGACTTAATTTACAAAAGAGTAAGACGACCTGCAAATCTCGCAACTCACTGGAGACCAGTGGCTGATTACTCAGTTCATAAGTCCTTAGGATGGGGATAGAAATCCTGGATGTTCAGTATACATCTTCGCAACAGATGCCGGTGACCACAGTACCGTATGCTTTGCGCGCTGTTTTTGGTTGGTTTGAAGTCAGGGCTTAGCTATCTCCTGTAGATTAACTACCGAAGATCAACCAACTTGGTGGAGAGCGTCGAGCACTCGCCTTCGTCCTCACGTTGAGAAAGCATGCCCCCAAGAGAGAATGTGATTCGCAATGGATTCAGGGGCTCTAATCTTCTGTGTCAGCATGCTTCAA
>LUCM01009295.1:18173-37638 GCA_008360955.1 Fasciolopsis buskii
CCAGGTCGAGGTTGCATCGACCAGATATTCAATCTTCGCCAAGTACTCGAAACGCGCCATACACACCGCCGCCCTACGATCGTAGTCTTTCTCGACTTGAAAGGTGCTTTTGACTCCATGGATCGACCAGCACTATTCCGTACTCATCACGGGAGGGTATACCAACAAAGTTCGTAAACCTGTTGCGAGCATTGTTCTCGCACACCTATGGTCGTGTGAGGGTATACGGTGAACTATCAAGTTCATTCGAAAGAACCAGTGACGTTCGACAAGGGTGTCCCATCTCTCCATTCCTTTTCAGCTTCGTCATGGACGAGGTGATGGAAGATGATTTAGGAGGTCTTCAGGATGTAGGAATCGAACTGGGAAATTGAGGGAAGCTGTGTGACCTAGATTATGCGGATGACGTTGTGTGCCTGTTCTGATCCGCGGATCATGCACAACGGGCACTGGATAGACTCTTGGTAGCTGCGTGTCGGACGATTGTAGCTCGGAACTGGAAGTAAATACACGTATATCCAGGGCTATTGTTGCATTGCATTGTAGATCAGGTTTTCGAGTTCAAACCTTCAGTCACGGTTCCCAGAAAACCTGCGGTGCGGGAATCCGCGAAATGTCGCTCGCATGCCCAGTTCTTTGAGAGATCTTTTGAATTACACCTAATTCCGTTGTAGACCGGTTGCCTTCGTGTACTTCCAAAGATCGGGGTGAGTTTTTTGCGGTCATTCTTGACAACCTTCGTTTGGTTGATCTGTGGTCGGAAGCTAATTCCATAGGACTGGCTTGATACGGTGATTTTCACGGATAATCCTGGATCATTTTGTGGAAATCATGGAAATTAGCCCGATAATTCTCACATCCAAGCTGTTTGAGTTCCCTTGATTAAAGTCTTGTGTACCGCACCGGCGCTGTCACCTATTTCACTTTCACGTCTATTAAGCCCATATTTGGCTCCTCTCTAAATCAAGATTTCCGTTTCCGGTTCTCCAACACCAAGCATGCATTTCACAAGTCAAACGAATAGTCGTTTTCATTCAACTACGCTCCCTCGTTCGAAGAACTCGCATGAACTTCTCACTGCCCTTACTAATATTCGTGGTTTCAATCAGCATGTTGAGTCTGAGCACCACTTCTTTCAGTCTTCTTTCGCAACAGTTTTTTGAATTAAGTACACTCCCCTCTCGTAAGACACAAATCATCTTCAGCTTTTCCGCTGATCTGATATCGGTGCCCATAACAGCGTTTCATCTTCCGACTTTCTGACCTTGACTTTTTAGTTGATATTTCCAAATTACGTAGCTAAAAATTCAGTTCTTTCCCTTTAGCCGTTTTTTTGCACTGATTACCGAAATCAATGAGTTTCTGATATTTTACTATCTACCAGCGTTGATGTCAGCAGACCCCAGTTGAAAATTTACCAGAAAATTGATAGATACCTATGTGGAAATCATAGAGGAGCATTGGATCGAAACCGTTCGCGGGCGTTATCATCCGCCGATTATCTAGCACTCACGAAAGGTGCATGCGTGAAAACCAAGCCGATTTCCGTCCCGACTGGAGCTGTGTTGACCAAATTTTTGCTGCTCGACAGATGTTAGAACATAGGCACATGTTCTGTGGACCCACGCTTTCCGTCTTTCTTTATTTGAAGGCGGCATTGGACTCAGTCGATCCCGTAGTTCTTTGGCGCTGCCTCTCACTAAAATAAGAAAAATTCATTTCAGTTTTTCAATCATATCCTGTGAACAGCGGAAGTCGAGTTCGTACTTTCTGCCATGTTTCACTCGAGTTCACCGCGAGTAACGCTGTTCGTCAAGATTGCTAATTTCACTTTTTCTTAAGTTTGTCATTGAGATGTGAAAACAATGACATTGATATTTGCTGAGGCAGGAACTTGTTTGATTTAGAATATGCGGACGATGTTGTGTTACTGAATAAAGATTTAATTAAGTTGCATGTTTTTCTCCATCATCTGAATGATAGTGTAGGTATGCTTGGTACATGTTTTGCATCTTCGAAGTATAAAATGCTGTTGCAAGGCTGGATTGGCTCAAAGCCTTATTCTCACAGGACAGCAACTGGATGAGGTGGACTAATTTGGTTACTTGGGTAGTTGTATTTCACTTGGTGGTCGTACATCAGATGAAGTGTCTTCGCGTATACAGAAGGCCCGATTTGCATTTGCTGATTTGAGGCATCTGTGGTTTCGGCGTGACATCCATCCGATTGTGGATCAAAGGTCGAATATACACGGCAGCAGTAAGGTCGATATTGATCTGCCGCTCCGAAGATGTGCGAAGACCTTTGGTATTTGAACACCGTTGTCTTCCTAGTGTTGGTAGAATATGCTGGGAGAATTTTGTAAGTAACTCACACTCAAGGCTTTTGAACAGGCATTAACTCAGATTGAGGTGTTTGAGACGTGTTTTTCGCATGTCCGCAGTACGGCCGTCTCGTCGTACGCTACTCTTCGAAGTAGGTATCGTTTGGAGAGTGACTCCGGGTGCCCAGTGAATAACATTGGAATAAAATATGGAGCCCCCAACCAGTGAACTGGCTCGTTTAGATGTCGTTGGACTACCGGATTGGGGTCCGCAAGATCCCCCACCCCATGTGGAGGTCTACAATTGTATGTGATATGGGTCAGTATCCCAGTCATTGGCATTCTTGCATTCGATACTTTTCTCCTGTGTAGTTCCTCAACTTACAATTTAACAGTTAATCTTCACCATTCTCCATTTTTTCCGTTTGAGCAGATGATGCTGTGAGGTAGCATCAAAAGTCAGAGCATGTTGTTGCAAAACTAATGATTGCACGAGGTGGAACTGAAACTAACTGGTGATTTTAAGGTGAACAACAGGGATTGGTTATTACGGTCATCGGTCACTTCGAATTTAGGACATGAAGCCGAGGCTTTTGCTGCAGTCCACATCCTGTGGCAGCTGATTGATCCTCCTGCACGTGTTTCGGATCATGTTGGTGTCCGTCCACTCGGTCTTTCTTGCGTCAGTTGCCTTTTCATTCTTTAGTGTCACTTATTTGTCTCTCTTGTTCCCATCGAACCATTCCATTATTCAATTCATTTTCCTCGTTTTATTCCAATACCCAACTCCAGATGCACCTTTTGGCGTTTCGTTTCTGATGACAGTTTCAGTGACATTTTGGCCGGTTGTCGATTGTTACTTTGTTTTTTGTTTCTGTGTCAGTTTCTAATTACACTGCGCTTGTTCTTCAAGGTGTGTTTCCTTATATTCCACACTTCGGAAACCCCGATAAAGAGTGACCTCCTGAGTCGTTTAACTACGGTTACGACAGTGCAATTAATTTGAAAATCTCAGCGTACGGCGGATGGGGCCATTCACCCGACCAATCATTCCGACAGCGTTTTGTGCAAGTTAGGAGCAGATGTCCGGTCATCTTACTGGAAGCTAAACAAGCAGCAGCCAGTTTCTATTCATTCTGGTGCCGTACAAAGGTAGTATCCCATAATTTCTGCCTGTCCAACTTCCCTTCCATTCTCAGTCCCTGTCACTTTGGTCTGCTAATCTCTTGATAAAGCCGAGAATTTCAGCTTCCGGTTCGCCCCCCACCCCACTTTGTTTGTCAACCCTACTTCTCCATCTCCCTTTTGTGCGATGCATACGGTACTGTGGTCACCGGCATCTGTTGCGAAGATGTATACTGAACATCCAGGATTTCTATCCCCATCCTAAGGACTTATGAACTGAGTAATCAGCCACTGGTCTCCAGTGAGTTGCGAGATTTGCAGGTCGTCTTACTCTTTTGTAGATTAAGTCGTTTGGTCAAATGCTTGTATTAAGGCACCCAAACTTCAGCAACCGAGTATTACATAGTTCAGTGAAGAATCATGGATCCCGCGAACAATCGATGGCACGGAAGTTAGAAATGGAGGAATTAAGATGTGTGCTAAACTCTGCATATCGTCTCTATTTTTCCTATTTTTTGTTCATTTTTCTCCTTAGCCATGGTTCTGAGAGTACATGGTGTGATCACAAATTTATACAAAGTTAATAATAAATGAACAATCTAGTTGGCCTTTCACTTGTAGTCTTGAAAGTTAGCCTTCATATTTCACGGTTTTTCTTTTTTCCCCATACATACTGATGTTGTCTCCAGGGACGAATGCGATTATTTTCCCTCTCCGTGAACATAATGTTCTGATACCGGCTGCTATCTTACTGTCGTCTTGCTGTGTTTTCGGAACTTATTTAAATCCCGGTGTACAGCCACCTTCATTCACTTGTTACATGCAGTGCTGACTCAGCATCGTTTTGGAGTCCAGCGACGTCATTTGACGGTCGACCTACTAATTGCCATCTGACACCATTGTTTGGCTCCACTAGATAACCACAGAGGAAATCACCGGATTTTGCTGGATATCACTTAGACCTGAGACCGAGTTCTAGTCAAAGGGCTGTTGTTAAAATGTTTTCATTCGGCTTTTATTCTACCACAATATGGTGGATGTTACGTTTCATCAGCAAGTGTTAGTAGTCAGTGGAATTGTCTCAACCGCTCCATATAAACGCTGATGTTCCGCACCCACTCACTTCTGTTTATTGATCTAACATCAACCTTCAGCCTACTTCACTGTCTTTCGGTAATGCATCTCTTCGTTGTTCCTTTACTGCTCTTCTGCTTACCAAACCACCATCAGGATCGGGATCGTAATGCCCCCAGTGCATCAACTGTTTCCGATCTAGAACTAATCCTTCCGTGTGCTCCACCGAACATGTTTCATTGCATTCAAAATTTTGTTCTAGTTTGATGAAGCATCCCCGTTGCTTCCCCCGTCTGAATTTCAGCTCGACTTCTTTGCTTCCGCGGAGTTTTTTCATCACTGGACTTGTCCATGAATTCTTTTTTGTTCTACGTTTGTGCCAACCCTTTCCTTCCACACTGTGCACGAAGTTGATTTTCTGTTCCGCTTCAGACGCTTTTCTGCACTCAGTAGTCACCCTTTCCTCAGGGCTCAAATCCGCCCGCCACTCAAATGTTGCAACAATTTGTGGGCGGAGCTTCGTCTGTCGCCCTTTCTCTTCTTGATCTGGTTCAACGAAGGCCGTCTAAATGATAGATCTTGTGTCTGTGATCTCCATTCTGCAATCACTTGGCTATCTTTGAGCAGTTACCGAGTTGCCTCTTTTCTGTTGTTATTTCGGTCGCCTTTCTTCGGACCTCGCTTCGACAATCCCCTTTCTCATAAATTGCGTTTTTCTCTTTGTCACATCCCATCCGTAGGTGCCGAGCTTGCTTCTTTCACCCTCTATCTGTTCAGATTGCAAAGTTCGGAACACCCTGTTTTTTGCGCATCTTCAACGACATATAACCCTTCTGTTTTAAAGTAGGGTCAACAGACAGCCTATTTAAATGTTCACGCGCGTCCCCTTTACGGTTAATTCCTAGACCATTGGGTTTACTCCTTTGACTGTAAATCAGTTTTGTTCAGAACGAAAAACTGGTTTATTTGCCGGTTAATTGGAGGAAACGGGGTGAAATTGGAAAACAGTCGTAACTCGTTGAACCTACTGAAAAGGAATCGGGTGTTTTATGTTAATTCCATCGAAAATTAATGGGTTTTAGTTTTCGCAGAATATACTCAGCAAACGAGATTGAATCGCATGTGGTCTGAATGAACTAATGAAGCCTAAAATTTTGATAGGCATTAAGAAATCAGGCATCCGTATTCCCTAAAACGGAAATCTATCGCTTCACTGGCCTTATTAAATCAGAAACTTTTTACCCAGTGACCACTGGAAGTATGGGTGCACTGGTTTCCAGTCAGCACGGAGCAATTAAGCCAAAGTTCACGGATTCATTGACGGAACCCGAGGTGTGTAAATTTTGTCTTGGTTAACTAAATGTCAAAACGAACCGGTCGAGTCACGATGTGCACAGAAGATTCAGTGGATAGATGCCTGTTGGTTGTGATTGCATTGTGATGCTCAAGGCAGTCTCTCCGAATTGAGGGTTAAGTGAACTAGTACTGGGTAGTCTTCTCCATAAAGTGTGTTCCACAATTCTTCAATAACTCGATAGATCTCATGAAAGATTTTTGCCTATGAATCAAATTGACTTCAAATCTGAGAAGAATCAGAACTGAGTTCGGTTCAGTGTATCGAAATAGTGTTGCACCATGCAAAATGTTATATCAAGAAGTTTACTGTTCAACAGTACAGCTCAGTCGAACTAGTTGGCAAGTTATCGACATTTCAGTCATCACAGATAGCCTTTTTCAATATTGGTTTTCCAAGCGCTGGTGAAGCTAATTTGTAATAGATTACAAGCTTGCTTTTTGTGAGTTTGTTACATAGATGTTTTGAAAAGGGTATATCCCGTAGTCCTAAGGAGTCGTTGCACTTAGGGAGCCGACAACCGTGTCCCCCAAACATGAAGTGACAAATATCCCCATGAAGCCTTAGTGAGTCTGATGTGATATTAAACGAAGTTATGTCGAATTGTTTTTGATCGCCCAAGTAATTGGCTGAGGTCGAATTTGAACCTCTGGTTGCTGACATGGCAAACACTGGATCTGTTTGATCACCGCCGGTTAGTGTTTGTATCAGTCATATGTCATTTGCGGCTAGTTTTGGAGCGTTGATGACTTCTACCATCTGAAATAAATGTTCCGCTCGGTCGACAACGGATCTCTAGTGCTGAACTGCTCACTCTATGGTTATGGCTGGAGTCGATTTTGTGCTCATGATGGTCGCTCATCCGAGTTCCTCAACGATTTAGGCATTGTTCTCTGCTGATGTTATTATTGATACGAATATGGAAGTATTCCTGTCCTCATATTCGAATAGTTCAGTTTACAACCAATAATTTCGCACCACTGTGTTCTGATTTCATTTAATACGTCGCGAGACCGAATTATAACAAGGAACAATTGTGAGCTCCTAGATCAAAAGAACTTTAAGAAGGCAAAAACATTCTGAATGCAAAACGCGACTAAAAGCGACATTCGCCCAAGGTCTTCAACGATCTCATTAGAATGTCTCAATGCGGCAGCTTCGACCTACTAGGCACAGTCTGCTGTTAGGGTTTTCATACCCCTTTCCCACATCATAGACTGACCACCTTGACCCGTCTTCAGACATTTGTCTGCCTTGGAAATCAGTGTACAGCAAAGCAGAAGTTCTGTGAGTATGCTTAACGCATATCCCAACTACTTTGAACTACTCAATTTCAATGACTGTTCGATCGACTGACCTCTGTGGTTCGATATCCTGTGTCGCCGCTGTTGGGCACTACCATGTTCGAACAATTCTGCGAAGATATTGACAGCCTTCACACAAAATTATTATCCGCAAAGGTCATTCTTATGGACTAGATAGCAAGATGAATCTTGTCACTGTAGGGTAAACTAGGTCTTCGATCGATTGCTGGATGCCGCACGAACGTCACAGGTGTCTCAAATTGGTAAGCACCATTTCAGCCTTCTGTATGCAGGAGGATACCTCATTTGATATTATGCAGTTGACAAAATAACAGCTTATCTGCTCCAAATAAATGTTCTGCAAAATCAAGGTTCGGCCCCGATCCCTCCCCGTCATGCAACAGCGTTTTGCACTTCGCAAGTGGAAAACGCATCGCAAAAGCTGTCGTCCAGGCGGTCGTGGGACACTTGCAAATTAATTCAGAAGTTTGGAATCATGCGTATTTTCAGTCAGGAAATTTACTGTTTTAGCCGATATCAATGCCTTTATTCTCATATGAAGATAGGACCATCTGCATGATCACCCCAGTCGTAAATTTGAAAAAGAAGGATGAAAGAGGCAGCTCTAATGAACACCACTTCCTGCTGGGAATTTAGGCGAAAGAGCGCCATATTCATGGAATCCAGGGTAGTAATCCACCTGTCACCACCTACCTTGCTCGATGTGGTAACGCATTCCTCATTATTCTATGCGCAGACCGAAGCATCATGGGACTTTTTATAACTGTATGATTGATGAAAGATGGCACTGGGATACCGCTTGGGATCCCATCCGCCGCGCTGGAGAACGATTAGGGCTCTCAATCGAAGCATGTAGTTCCAACACAATCTTGTATGTATGGCAGAAGGGAGTGGCTGGATGGAAGCCCATCTGCTAGAGTCATTTATGTTTACACTGAACTTAACTTCTGAATTTCCAGCTCAAGTTGTCCTCAAACCTGAGGGATCATGACACTACATCGCCTTTTCAGGCGTTATTGGATCTTCAGCGTAGGATAATCCATCCTGTGTAGTTGGCTAGATCACCAAGGCACCCAGGTCGTCACCATGTCAAAGTGCAGTCTCACTACCACCTCAGACGTGAAACTGTCTGACGTCAAATTTACGGCAGACCGTGTGTTCCTGAGTGAAGCTGTATGGAAGCTGCCTTCAGGATGTAAAGTACTGTTGTAGGCTTGACTTCGCTTGAAACCGGGTCTTACAGGTACTTCGCTTTTGTTGGCTAAGAGAGCTTTTTGTCTGGTTGATTTGGCTGTTCCCTTTTTATCCACTGAAACCAACAATACAGTATTGGAGATGGAATCAATTTTCGAAGTTTAAGTTAATATTGGAACGGATCCTTTTCCGATTTCACGAATTGACCTCAAAGAGATCCACGGGATTCCAAATCAGCCTGAGGAAGACTTATTCAAGCGCATCTATCATTCTGTCCTCGGGGCTATTGAAGATGAATAACCAAAATCATTTAAATGAAGAATGAATATTGTAAAAGAAAATGCCGAGTTTTTTGCTTTACTTAATTGTATTTCAGATACTGAGGATTACCAAACGGCAATGCTGGGTCATTCTCTTGGGAATGAAGCTCGACGACTTTCGATTAGTGGAGACCCCCTGATAGTGTTGTAAAACATGAATGATTTCTGTCGATAACACAATGAGGTATCTGGACGTTTTCGGCTTTTTAGAGAGAGCGATCGAAGAGAGGAACAATCGGTAAACAACAGTTACGTTCGTGGTGAATTGGTGACAAGTGTGCAAAATGATTTTATTAAACGACTTTGTGTTTTTATGAGACGCTTCATGCATGAGTGTAGTAGAAAAGGCATACCCCATAGCCACTAGGGCCCACTGGAGGCGAGCGCGGATCTTCAATCATGATCCTAAAACTTGGAGTGCCATAGTACCACATAAGGTTTCATTCTGTCAGGTGTGGTAACGAGCCGGGTGACGGCGATCTGCCGTCTGCCACCAAAGCTATCTGCGGGTCTGCGATTCGAACCCTTTTGGTAACAGACGCTTAATCCAATTGACCATCGCCGCTTATTGTGGATACCTGTGAAGGCATCGTTTTGTCTAACTTCTGAAACCAGCCTTCTTGCATTCATGTTTTGCATTTGCGTGCACGCGAAATGCAAGGGAAAATAGCTGACATGGCGAAAGACCTGTTTTTTGTGCGATACACGAAATCTTGGCGGTTAGTGTGCCGCTGGAGTCATAGGGAAGGCCCCCAGTAAATGCTTCATGGTGTCAACAGCTAGGAATACTGTGACATGAGTTGGAGGCTATTCGCAAAAGATATGATTAATCACAGGCTTTATCAATGCATTTTTCATTTGCATTTGATATTTAGCAAGTTACACAAACTTTCAGTCAAAAACATCATCACGACATTGTCATATATTTCACAAATTGGCCGCAGGTATAGAATATTGGTTAATTGTCAAAGAAATTTCTAAATTCAGAGCAGATCTCCACTTCGTTCATCAGAATTCTGATTAGATGCAGTGCCACCTAGTTTCTGTGTACGGATATGTGAGACAGGACAAGACGGTATATGGGACGAGTGGAAGAATGGAATTTGCATGCAAACAAGTCGGTGAGCAATGATTAGGTGCTGCCGGGGAGAATTTCCCCTGCGAATTTGGCACAAGCATTAGTAAGTCCGCCACAAATGTGCCTGTTAGAACGGACAGAGATTTGGTAAACCTGTTTGACCATTTTGGGGCCATGCCTTATCAACCTAAAATGAATTCTCAGCAGTAAAGGACAATAAGGGGACGCATTATTGAAAAATGTTGAGTGTCACTGTGTGGTTAGAGCAAAACTGATTCGATTTGCTTGATCTAGAGGAGAGATTTTTAAATTTGCTACCAGCAGTCGAGGTATGCAAGGGATATCTTAGATTACTTTCGAGAGTAACATCCAAGTGATTCCGTCCATCGGTTCTCCTTTAATGTGTGCATTGTGGGAGGGTGGCGGCGAACGGTACATGCACACTAAATACATTTTTTGAGGTTAGTGGTTAAGCTGAATGGTGAGAAATATGTGACGATATCAGAAATGTCAATGCTATGTGGATGAATTTCCGTTTGGTCAATTGAAAGTCATCAACATATTAGAACAGAATTACTGAAAGAGTAACACGTAAGTCACTAATGTAGGCTATCAAAAGAAAAGCGATAGAGCAGCACTTTGCAATAGGTCGCAGCCACCGAGTGATGCTGCTGGCCGTCGTTTTCCGATTTTGGCGTAATTGTGTCGTTGGAGCAACTGGTTATTGGGTCAGTCAAGAGGATTAGGGGGACGACGAAGTGGTTGCAACTAGCTAAGGAGAAGGGGATGGGGTACAGTCGTCGGCTGGAGAATAATCAAGAAGAGCGTAATCCGCAATTTTGCTCTATGGTTTAGAAATCTAATTGGTCGCCCCGTCAATTTGATGCCTGCCGAGATGAGCACAATTCTTCTGAAACCTTTCGATTGTTGTAGCTACTTTACGCCTTTGGAGATAGTCGTGATCCTCATGCGGTGCCAACAGTCAGAAACAATTAGTTCCATTGTGTGCGAAATTGTAAACGGTAATTCAGCATGGTATTCAAATGAGAGTAGGATTATCTGGACCAAAGGCAGATGATGTTCTAAATGTCAGGCAAGATTCTAATTCACGGGTCAAACACTGAAGGGGGTAAAGTCATGATCTCCTTCGATGCTGTCTCTTTTCACATCAATATCTTTAGGTTCGGAAAGGCAGACGCAACAGGAAGTGCTAGACGAGCACCAATGGAACAAACAACTGAAGTAGATCAGTGTATGCGAATCAGTAGAACTGCGCCTGCAAACATACTGCAAGTTCGAAGGTACGTTTTGCGAGTAAGGGGAACTCTAGTGGGCCCACCAATATCTGGCTTCATTGCAGAAACTTGAGAAAACCCTCCTGGCGGATATCAAACCAAAACTGTGGCTGTGCTATGTTGAGAACATGTTCGTAATTATTAAACTATCTGGATTACAACAGACTTTCACCGTCATCAACGGAGTTTTCAAGCAAATTAGGTTCACTGTGGAGACAGCATGACAAGTCTACCGTTTGTAGGCGTGCTCGTCACACGGACAAATGCAGACACATTGGAAACATCCGTATTCAGTACAGATCAAATCCTGCCATTTCAAAACAACCCCGCAAACTGCCACAAGAGAAACTGCGTCAAAACACTTTACAGAACACAATTGCATTGCAGCACTAGGGAGCGAAGAAAACCCATCTGTCTCATATGGTTCTGCGTATGTTATGTTAGATATGAGGCTTAATCAGACGAAGCAAAAACAAAAAACAGCACCGAGAGATGACCACCGAATAGGCCAAAACATGGATCGTCCTGCCTTACAACATCTCTCTGGAATGACAAGATTACTCAAGCCCCATGGAATTGAAGTGGTTCACATGAACCCTAGGAAAGATTCTATCGAAGACCAAAGAACCGACAGCGGACAAGAATCGAACTAACGTTGTCTACCAAATTGGCCGCGAAAAACAGCACACGGGACAATCCGGAAAGAAACTTGCGATACGGATCCATGAGTACCAACTGATAACAAGAAGGCACGACCCTTTTTCCCTAATTTCAGTTCATGAGTATCGCGTAGGTCACAAATTCAATTTCGAAAACTTGAGAATCTTTACCCAGAGTAGAACAAAGCATTCGAGGGGATTTCCCGAAGCCTCGCACTCCTCGGAAAGATCGATAAACAGACACGTCAACCTGGACCACGTATACTTATTGATCCAGTCAAGGGACCAATCAGCACAAGCCAGTAGAAACGGGCGCCGATTCATCCCATAGCATGCCAACAGTAGACGACAGTGAACAAAGCAACTACCCAGTATCTTTATCCAGAGCAGCCCATGAATACTAACTAAAGAGCAGGTGATCCATTTAAGCGGACGATGGCAACCTGACGCTGACCGTGTGGTCATAGCACTGAAGATGTCGGCTGGTGATGAAACGTTTGCAGTCAAATTGCCAAGCTCAGGGAACAAATCAATGCCATAGAGGCATAATGTTACAGTTGACTCAGAGTGACTAAATAACCCTTTACTTGGTAAATGAAGATGTTTGTTCAGCGCTGATTTGCACATACTGCCTGCCAGAGCTCTCTTTAGTCGTAATAATGCGTAGAAGTGCCAGTTATTGAATTTCAGGTTATTATCGGTGCAGATCTTTTCCAGGTTGTAAACAAGGATCCCAAGACGTTAGGTGATATAACTAGGGACAAAAATAAGTGGCATCCCTATTTTCAAAGTCATCCTTGATCCAGATGACCTTACTCATTATTCTTTATTCGCTTACCCACCGTATTTTCACTCCGCCTCTTAACAGCCTGTCCTTCGAGGTGACAGCACAAATTGAGGCACATCAATGTGGATTGAGTGGAGAGATTTTGGGGTGTGTTATTTAATCCTGAAAAATGATAATATTCAGGTCAATTTTTCCACCTGCCAGTCCTCAGTTGACCCATACTCCCTTCTAGAAAAATGAAGTACATTGTTGTTTCGGCAAAAATAAAGGGAGGTGCGTTCCATAAACCCGATCATTTTTATTATTGGTGATGATCATCATTATCAGTACGATTACCATCTTTATTATCGACATTATTTCCATTGGCATGTGTATGTCGGTAACGCAGTCGTCATCGTGATATCTGTTCAAAATGTCACCTAAAAGCTACTTCATCTTGTTCTGTAAAAAGCCGATAGAAGAGATTAGCCGAGGCATTCGCCAATGGGAACAGGATCTGTCATCGAATTCACTCCCACTCGGCCGTATATTTATTCACTCGGACTTGGCTCAGGCTATCGGAAAGTTGCCCGTCAACGTGCAGTCCCTGGGTATTGACTATGGCACAATCGTGGGTCATAAGGTACGTCATCTTGAACGGTTTTCTACTTCTCCCTTGCTAAATTAAACTGGTGATTAATTTTGTGCCTCTACTACTGTGTTAGTCATTTCTCATCACTTCGATCGGTCTAAAATATCGATACAAGTTTATTCCTTTAATTTATCGGTGTTTCCTTTGATAGATTTCTTTTCACAATGTAATCCTTCGGTCCTCGAAAACTGTTAATATTAGTCGGGAATTTCGCTTGTTTCGTGATATTTTCAGAGTGCTCTATCCTTAACTCAGATACTCAAGACAGGAAGGCAATAGTTGCGAGATTCATTCATGCCAGTGTGAGACGCAGACCCACGACAAAGCTGTGGCATCCTTCATTTTTTAGTTATAGTTTTTACAACCGTTTTCACCGTCGTTATTATTTTTTGTGAATCTAACCAAAAACTTATTAAGAGACCTAAATACGAAATATCGGCAACCTAACTTTTTTATTGTAGCAGAGATGCCAAAAGTCATAACTTTCGCTGCGACACTTATTGCAATCCTCAGACCTCGCTGGTTTGAACGTCTCTACCACTTCAAGTATCGATTTCAGCGATTGCCATATTAACGTGAGAAATTATCCATGAAAATTGTAAGCTTTAGTTGTGTTGACGACCAGTAGGTACAATTGTGATCATTTATTATCCTAGATAATATATCTCGTTTCACAGCTTCATGAAAGTTTATTATATTCTCATACCCCGGCGACAGAAATCGCTTGGCAATTCACTCGCGTGTCCTGATGCAAAGATGGGAAAGATATTTAAGAGCGCCAACTGTCGAGAAGAAACCACGATCTTCGATCACTGATATCGGCTTTCTATATGGGTTGGTGCAGCCAAACCTGAACATCCATGATGTTCCGAGCGATTTATTAGGAAGAGGAGAGCCCAGTTGAGTAGCCTAAGTTTCAAAGACGTAGTCAATAACTAGGTTGATTGATACAAAAGCCATATGAAATTGCGGTAAACGGAAGTTTTGAGAAATGGGAGCGTCAAAATAAGCGTCTCCATGTTGGTGGGTCTGAACTGCTTCACCAACAGTTTGATTCGAGAAAGTGGCGCGTCTATCATTTCAGGTCCTGTTTTTCCTCATGTGGCAACTGATTTCATCGAGGACTGGTCAGCGGCCGTACTTTTTGTCATTTAGCGCAGGAATCAAATCTAAATTGGATGGGGTTCTACACGCGCAAAATTTTGAAGCAACTGTTTGTGCACTGTGGTACCACAGCTGTCGGTGACGGCCTTGATTAGTCATACACAAGCTACTTTCCGTCAAATTAGTAAGGCATTTAATCATTCATTAAACCAAGTAATGGCTGGTTCTGTAATATCAGATAATTATGTAATCTGAATGCATCTCAGATCTGAACCCCACATAACGGGCCAATCTAACCCGAGTAGTTTAGCATGATGAACTTTGGATAGTCCAGACTGGACAACATGGCAATGCCGACAGGTAAGTGACTTAGAATCTTATGAGGAGTACGCTATATTTGTATCCAAATTGTGATGTGTTAAGTATTACAACTCAATCTGCCATAAACCGGCACCATCTACATGTTTTGAAGAGAGATGGATCAAGTTATTGTCCAGTGACTTAATTCTGTTGTTATTTTTTGTTTATTGTTTTTGTTACACCAATTTCCCGCGCCAGTAGCAGCCAGCTGAGCTAGGAAGCGGGGCGTAGGATTTATATGTGTAGACGAGAAGGTCGATTACGTCGAGCATAGATTTGTTGAACCAAAACAAACTAGCAGTAAATGAATGATTTTTAATCGTTATAAAAAAGGAGAGCTTTCAAAGCGCTGAAATCAACATGGTTACTGTGGTACCCCAGAAGGAGATATGTTCAAGATCTAAATTTAGCGAAATGCCAATGGCATAATAATCTCGATCAGTAATAATATTTGCATGGCAGAGAGAGATAGGAAATAGAACAACGAAGTGAACTTAGTTAAGTGTATCAAACAGAGGATTGTTAATAAATGAATGAGAGGGCGCGAGTAGGGGACCTAGAAGAACACCAGCATCCTCCGGGTTTGAATGGGACGGAAATGGTTCACTGATGTCCACGAAGCGAACTGGAGGAAACCCAAACGCAAACAGTCCCATTAGAAGCGTTGAGTGGTCATCAAGTGCAGCTTGCCAGGGGTGTGAGACGAAAACCAACAAATCACCGGTGGAACGACTTTGGCGAAATCCATTTTCATGAAATAATTCATTTCTCGGCTGACCAAAATCCATTTTGCTGATCGCAGAGTATTCCTTCGCGGTCCAGGAATGATTATAGCTAGTCTAAGGTGATATTTTCGGACATCTTTTAAGCAGCAGAAATCGGAGAAATCGGATAGCAATTGGGGTCGCAGCTCTTGGAAATATGGGAAGTTTCGTCTGCTGCCCATGGGATTTCAAAAGACTTAGGGGAAGACAGAAGGGATGGCGTAAAAGAGAAGCCAATTCAGAGGCATACTTTTTAATGGTGTACCAGGCAATCAGGCTGTTTAGCTCCATCCGACTGGCATGTGAACTCAACGATTAGTCGCCGGTCTCCGGTGTTTTTCGAGACACTCATAGTATCCTGCTACTTTGTGTATTAGATCATTGGTCACTGACTGGGGGTTGGGTACTCGAAGTCAACCCTCTACTTCGGTTTGAACATCCGGTGGTGTCAAGCCTTCGTAGGACCCAGATCTGCACAATATTGATTATATATACACATACGTGCATAAATACATATGCACCATCCGAGGTGATGAAGCGTTTGCAATCAAATTTCCCAGCTCAGCGAACAAACCGGAACTACGAGAAAGGACATCATTCTCTAACGTGTTAGCATATATATATATATGTATATATATATATATATTGATTTTAAGGGAGATGTGTGGAATGCTGTCTGGACTAGTTGGTTTACTCAAGTTCACAACGTACCGCTGGGAGTTTATTCCTGGTTGTAATAAGTGATGTAAAGGGTCGTTAGTGGGAGCACAGACAGAGGAATAGAACAGTTTGCTAAATCGAAGTTAGATGCCTACTGGAATTGCAAATTCGTGTGGTTCACAAATACGATCATCAGAACTATTATCGGTGAGAAGAAAATCGAGAGGGAAATGATTTTATCGAGGAGCCAAGATGTTTGGCTATCAGTGGCGGATGAAACCAAGCCTTCGGCTTTACACAGAGCGAAACAGCATTCAGCTGTTCGTGTGACTAGTGATCATCTGTACCTAACTTCTGCAAAACGGTGATACGAAGTGGAAATGGGCGAGCGGCGCAGGGAGCAAAATGCTGATCACTAAGCGAACAACACGATTGCATGAGTTACTGAACTACTCGAAGGATTCAGGCTTGTTGAGTTTGGAAAAGTGCAGAATGAAGGTATTCATGTCTTCGTGAAGATTGTCACTGAAGTGGAGGAAAACTGTGGACACATAAAAATCGAAAAAATGGTCATTCCAAAATTTGGGGTTGGGATATCATTTCTTTGGAAATTATCCAGATTGTCTGAATGGTATCGCTAAGATGTGTTATATCCAAGGTATAGGTTTGTTTTGGCTAATGTTGATGGATTGTGTAATGACAGTGGTCCGATGAACAAAGAGGAAGAGAATGGAATTATTCGACTGGAGAGATAGGACAAAAGTAAGGATAAGATCGGGAGTATCCGCACGGCCGTCGGACCGACCAGACTATGTGCGGGGTCAGTCATCTAAGATAAATTGTTGACCAAAGCGAATTATTCAGCTTCGCATCCCATGACCATGGTATTAGAAAAATGCGCTGGCTATTCACTCCTGTAAACATTGAAATCTTCCGAGATAATAACATGATAATTGGGTTCAGTAATAAGCAGGTATTCAATGTTTAAAGATGGACCGAAAATGGAGAGTCTTTACTACTACGGGAAGCCTCAAACAACGCAGAGCTAATGATTTATGGGAGTCGGAGTTTCAGCCACACTGGTTGAAATCCGCGACTGAGAGCGTCAAGGTTTTTTACTCGGCGCATACCAACCGACTGACAAACGAAACCGCAAGCACTGGATTTGAGAATTAAGAATTAAGAATAAACGAAAAGTTGAGAGATTTGGCGGTGTTTGAGACTGATGACGAGTGGCGTATGATAATTCTATTGGAAATAGCAAACTGAAGAATGTATTTGATCTAGAGCTACTGTCATACCACAGTGGATTAAGTCACCGGTTGCAAGTAACGTTCATTGCATTTTCCGAAATGCAATTATTTTTCCCGTCTATTTGGAGCGGACCTAAACGCACTTTGCGTCCGTTTATGATTTTGTGCCCAATTTTCGGTGCTCAGTTCAATCCAAATTAATTTTCTTTAGTTTGGCTACTAAATGTGCTCTGATAAATGTTCAGAATTCAATATTTCAGATGAAAAATCGGCAAAAATACACAAAAAATGTTCGGTGAAAGCGATTAACCCTAAAAATTTGTGCCCAACGCACCAGTTTTGGGATAGCTTGGACACAATTTTCAGAGAGAATCTATGGCTCGATCGTTTCCTGCTAATCTTTCCACCAGTTCTATGGTCCAAGAATTGGCTGTCTTTTTGTGCGTGGATTACACATGTATGGACCAGGACACTGGAAGCAATCGGCGGGGAAGTATATTGAGGCCAACGGGGATTCACTTGACCACAACGGATTCTTAGACGTAGCTGGTCATTTGGATGGGACCAATGCAGCTCCTTTTGTGCCTCTTTTCAACGGGGGTGGCCAGGAACGCGGTTTTCGTGCTGGGTAAGAGTTAGTGGTTTTAAAAAAAAATTTCTCGTCCACTCTTGACCATCGTAATGGTAACCATTACATTTTAAATCCCATCCCGTTATTCATTATTTGTGGATTAGTTGTGCCCCTTACGTTGTTTATGTGAGCCGTATTTCACGGGTACCAGTGAATGTGTAAATACATAGTTAACCTACAGAACGGTATTTTAGGGTCTCGGAAATCAGAATAACGATTGACAGGCTGTTTGCTGTTTCTGTTGCCCATTTATGAACACGATTGAGTTGAAAACAGCCAGCAAACTTGTGTGGGAAGGTAGAACGTCCGTTTTTATCGGCCTGTGCAGACGAAGAACACGACAATGGATGGACGTTAACACGTGAGAAACGTGCCAATACGTATACCTTCGTAATGACAAAACCGTGTGAAACGCCGCTAACTGGATTCACCAGTTGAAACATGTTTATTAAATGTTTTCCGGTCTGCACATCACCACTGAATGTCCATCCTTCCAGTAAATTTTACATATTTCATTGTGTTCGACTGAGGTAAAAGAGTGCAAATGATTAGCAAACAGAGTCAGTGGCAGCATATTTCAGTCTACGAGTGGGGCAGTAAAAGCTTTCTTGTTTATAACATTTCGGTTGAAAGCTGAAGCGATTGGCGACATAATATGTCCATGCTATAATGGTGATAAAACGACGACTAAAATCGCTGTTTATTGAAGTCCGATGTATTTCTTCATTCATTTATGGAGGCCGTGGAACCTACCTTACTGTGATCCTCAGTGACTATGCCGTAAGGAATTCCGGAGTAATGATTTTCGGTCTTCTGTTCGCGATCCAATACATCCTAGGTGCTATGAAGCCCCCTCTACTCTAATCATGCATAGAGTATGTAAGAAAAGATATGCAACAATATGACCTCGGAATAGACGTTGAAACATTACGCTCAATGTAATGCCAAATCCACCAATCCAGTGACTGAGTGGCCGCAGTTTGCGCTGCGCAAATAGAGGCGACCAGTTGCCCAAAGACTTGTCTGTCGCTGTATTGCAGAGCACACTTTTTACAACCGACAAGCCTCCGAGGAACTAGTCGTTTGTGTTCTTTGGATGGGTTGTCTACAGTTTGAGGTCGTTTCGTTCTTTCTGCTTGACTAAGTACTCTGTGACAACCGCTGTCATTTGTTTTACGCTGCATTGAAGACGTCAACCCCTAGGTCATTTCAGTTCAATTCAATTGGCGCAACCATTAACCTTGCACCTCCGTGTTCTGGTTTTGATCGCTACTTCATTACGACAATCATATAAAGGGGGGAAAATGAGAAGTAGTGACAGATCGACTATGGTTAATGACTTCCAGTCACAACTTCTACTCATCATCATCATCATCGTTCGGCGTTAAACAGTAAGGCAAGCCTCACTGACCGCTGCCCTTTCCCCTGAGTTACACGTTTCTATAAAAAGAGTGAATATCCAAGAGGAACAGGGAGTGAACCGACACCGGTGGGAAAATATAAGGCACTGCTGTTGTCAACACACGGA
>LUCM01009296.1:9914-21375 GCA_008360955.1 Fasciolopsis buskii
CCAACGGCACCAATATCAACACGTACGATCATGGTTCCCTTACCCCAAATCTAGTATAAATTGCGAGTAATCATCGTCACCAACGTCGACATGCCCCAACATTTACACCTGCTAGTCAATGCTTTGCGCAGGAAAATAGTAGAGCGTCAAAAGTCGCTAACCGTGACAGGCTCGTAAGCGGTCGTCAACCAAATCACCCCTCAGTGTGCTGGGCCGCCATCCCAGCAGCCATATTGCGAGCTGCTCTGCGACTACCCCGGCAAAATGCGACACGCCGATTCCCTCCCCGCCATTACTACCGAGGCTACCCACCAAAAGGAAGCCTCAGCAACCCCCAACTTTCAGTCGGCCTCGTCGCCTGGCTACTGACAAGTTCTGCCTAGCCAAGGCGGAATTCGACCGCATTTTGGAATTGGATATCATCCGACTTTTTAGTAGTCACTAGGCCTCTCTTTCAATGTTCTTTAAGCGGCTGGCAACCCTGTGAGGACTACGGGGCATTTAGCAGGGTGACCGTCCCCGATAGGCAATAAATTCTTCATATACGGGACCTTACGCAGTCTCTGTCGAGTTGCGGGGTTTTCAGCTGAATATATTTAGTGCGGGATCAAAACCAGATCCCCGTAGAAGAGGCCGACATACCAAAAACGGCGTTGACCGCAACTTTTGGACTGTTCGAGTTCGTGGGGATGCCCCTTGGGCTCAGAAACGAGGCTAGAACCTTTCAAAAGCTAAGGCACAGAGTCACACGAGGTTTAAAGCATATGTATATGTAGTTGCAAGCCACTCGGAGAAACAACACTCGGCCCAACTACGCGCCCTTTTCGATCGCCTTAGCAGACATGGTGGAAAGATTGACACTTAGAAATGTGAGTTGGGAAAGCCCAGCGTGACATTCTCAGGGCACATGGTCTCGGCTTCCGGTACAGTTTCATTGCCGGAAAAGGGCACTGCTATTTGTTTCTACCCGGGGGCTCTTCCTTATCGGCGATTACGACAGTTTATGGGCTTCGCTAACCTCCATCTGTATTTCATTCCTAATTGCTCGAAATTCATTAATCTCCTCACAAACTTGATACTAGGTGCTACACGTAAGTTCGCTTTTCCCGAGGCCCCGAAACAAGTGTTCACTTTCACTAAAGGTGCTATCATCAGGTTAGCGTCCCTCCAGGTTCCCGAACTTTCAGCTATCATATCTTTGATAGCCGACGCTTCAGACGCCGCAGTCAAAGCTGTACTTCTGCGGTGCATCCAAGGTTCTTGGAAGCACCCAGCACTCTTTTCCAGGCGACTGCAGCCGGGAGATTCTAGATAAGACACGCTTGACAGGTAGTTGCTTGCTGTCTACCTCGCTATCCAGCACTTTTAATGCTCATTAGAAGGTTTCCCATTCAAGGCGTCCGCAGATCACAAGCCGCTTTGTGTGTGTCGCATTGAACTACCTAGACTTTGTTTCACAGTACCCCGCGGACACACCACGTGTCTCTGGTTTAGAAAACCTCTCTGATGACGCACTTTCCCGTAAATACCAGCTTCGTTTGTTTCCCACACCGAGTATCGACCTCAGCGCAATGGAGCAGGCCTATGCGATGGATCCTCACACTGACCAACTTCGGCGGGAGAGTTCCTTAAGCTTAGCGATCGCGTCTATGGCAAAGTCAAAGAATTCAATATTTTGCGACGCATTTCAGGGTTGTCCAATGCCGTTGATTCCAGTGTCTTGCCGTTATCCCAAACTTATTTCGATACACGATCTCACCCAACCCGGATGCGACTGCTTCGGTCAATCTCGGGAGCCAGCCTTATGTGTGGTTCAGAGTTAAGCACAGCATGCGCCAGTGGTCTCCCGCAAGCCTCCAATGCCAAAGAGTAGAAGTCCAACGACATTTCAAAGATCCATCGGCTGAGTTCTTCCAGCCGGAGATGCGTATTACTCAAGTACATGTTGATCTCGTAGTTCTTCTTCCGACGTCTCGCTGCTACGTGAGCAGCAGCGAGACCACCACCCGAAAACTTACAGTTTGGTGGAAAGATTTCACGGGCAACACAAAGGCACCCCGCGAGTGGGGATCAACTCGCTTTGGAGCGAAATATTACCGTCAGACCTCTTAGGCCCTATGAGCATTTTTAAAGAACTGTGCACCACACCAAACGAGTTCGCGTTTGATAGTGCGGTTCGCCTCCCGGGGTTGAGGGCTCCACGGAGGCCTACACACTTTAATTTTGTTGACAATGCCGAACTTCTCACTGCGTATGCAAACGCTTCATGCTAGTCCAACACAGGATAAACGGTCCTCAGTGCGCATTCCAGTCGCACGCAATACTTCAACCCACGTTTTAGTCGACGACGACGGAGTTCAACAACCGTTACATCCACCGTATAGCGGTCCGTTTCTCGCGGTAAAACGTGGTCCAAATTCGTTCATTTTGGAGATTGCCGGCCGGCATGACACGGTTACTATCAATCGCATCAAACTTGTTCCTGTGAAATACAAATTGATCGAAGGGCTTCTCCCATTTAGCGAGTCACCATCACGATCGAGTCCAGTCACTGCGAGCTCTGCCCGTGGTGAGTTTTGTTAGCGGTAGACACACATCATCCCCCATCGCTTCGGAAATACCAGATATGCGAAGCAGCCGCATCCGCTACAAAATAATGCTTCCCTTTCGTTTCTCGACTTCGTAACTGTTTTCACATCACATTGCTCATTGCACTGACGGACGGGCCACCTACAGGTCGCAATGAAAAGACAACCGAAAAGTTTTTCGCTGTCTGCCACTAGGTCGAACATCCGCTGGTGCTCTCAAGGACCGTTTACACAGGTCTTTTTCTTTACTTTCTGTTAAAAGGCTTTGGATCGAGGCGGCTCCAATGACCCTGGAACGGCAACCATCGTTCCCATCATTGATGACATTGAAGCATCAAAATACGAAGAGAGGCCGGATCAGGAACCCATGTTGAACGCAATTTGACGAATATTCTCGACGATTATGAGACCAGTGGGTGTGGGACACGGTCAAATCCGCCGTTTTGACCGGTGCCCATTGGGTACATAGCTCGAATGCAACGGTGTATAGACGCAGCTAGGCCAGTGGATTTTATTTCGTGCGTTCACCTGCTACGGGTGCTTTTCAGGTTGGGTGTCCGGCGCAGTTAGCTTCCAAAAACTAGCACCCACGGGACCAACAACTGAGCCGCACGCGTTATCGTTGGTGCTCGATGCTAAGACATCAGAACACCGAAAGTTATTCTGCGTGATCCTAATCGAAGACATTCTCCAACTTACTTCTTGAAGGAAGCTCGTGTAGCGGAACGGGGATTTGTCCCTTTATATCGCTTGCTCAAACCAGCGTTTACCCCCAAGCGCCGTCGCCATGTGCGCGGGCAGCTCGCATGCTCCTATCAAAAATAATCCGCAGAAAGGATTGTCCTACCGCGAATCTCGCATTACGTTTGCTGGCCCTTAACCTTTGTGGCTACTTGTGCGTCACTCTTACTCGACTCGGTAGGATTGCAATACTAGCAACCCTGATACTTGACCGGTACAAGGAAAAGACAGTCGGGAGCAATAGCAGGTTGAGTAAATTTTGAGAGTGGCGTGAGAGCGAAGTGTGCGTGAGTTGCGCGCAAATGGCGATCGCGCCTGGCGGTCAACGTTCAGTTAAACAAGTTATCCGGAGGAACAAATCCAAGTTCAGCTACAGAGGCCACCTTCTAGAGGACCGTCGGAGAAAGGCTTCGATTGGGACCACAAGGAACAAGTCTGAAACTGACCGATCTTTTGGGACCCGGCATTGATCGCCAATCAGAAAATTTGCCGTTCTGCTAGCGGTCCCGTAGGTGTTAGTGGTTGGGAGCTGACCGTGCACCGGGCTTCCAACCTGGAAAACGCCATAGGTGAACACGGGAGGTGCGATCCCCCGGTTTAGCTACGTCCGCACACCGCTCCAGCCGAGCTGCCCACCCGATGTGCGTCAGTCAAACAGTGGATCTGAGCGCGTCCCACAACTGCGGGCCCCACCATCTTCCAGAATCTTCCTCATACGAGGTTGAATAAGTGCCTCATCTCGGGTTCTCTTCGTTCTCTGGTGTGTGTGTGTGGTGTGGACCATGGAACCGATGACCGTCGTGCAGGAATCCGTGAAAACGCCTCGGCCCTGGGATTTTTCTGGGAGAGGGTAAGACAAAAGACAAACTGTGGAAACGATGCTCGTGAGCACCGGTGGATGTTCCACATGGTGTTGGGCACCTAACATAGGTCGTTGCTGCCCTTGTCGGTTTAGCATGGGGACGGCATGTCCATCGGTGCATAAGTCATCGAGAAAAACATGCTATCCTATTAAGCACCGATATGCACTTACGACAGGAAAGTATTCAGCCATCTGATGTAAAAGTGGTAACGAAATCAGAGAAACGAATGGGTTGTCTTACCTTACGACCACTACGGCTACTTAGCATACCCGGAAATTCGGGTGTGATTTGTGGTGTTGTGGATTCAGCCACACCAGCAGTCTCAAGGGGCAGCGTTGATAATGGCTGGGCTCAGCCAGGTGGATGGGACTCATTAGATAAAGGGAGCCCGCCGTTAGACCTGCATTTCATGGTGGCAGGTATAATACGATCGATAGACACCGTTTCGTGTCGGCAGGCAATGTCCAAAATGAACGTTTTAGGACCGCGTCTTACCACGCGAAACGGACCAATATACGGTGGTTGCAATGGTGGTCGGACACCATCAGTACGCACGAAAACGTGAGTTGAAGTACCCACTGCGCTGGAACGTAGCCCGAAGGTCGTTGGCCCCGCGGTGGATTGGCAAGAAGCGTTTGCATGTGTTGTACAAGACGTTGTGCATAGTCGCCGTAGTTGAAGTGCATGGGTCTAAATGGGGACACCAGCTCCCCGGGGAGGTAGACTATGCAACCAAACACATGCTCGTTTGGTATAGTGCGCATTTCTTCCTTAGCAGAACTACGAAGACTTAGGAGAGCTAACGGCAGCTTTTCGCTCAAAAGCAGATTGGCCCGGCTCGCAGAGCGGCTTTTTGCCGCCGTTGGAATGTTTCCACCAGACCGTTAGGTTGTGAGTGGTAGTCGGTTTTTCTTATATGCTTACACCCATGTGTTTTCATCATATTTGAAAATGCCTCGTCGAAATGTGAGCCACGAACGGTGGTCACTGCAGAGGGGCAACCAAATATGCTAACCCAACCAGACAAGAAGGCTTTCGCAGCCTCTTCTGACGTAGGGCAGGGAATTGGTATGGCCTGCGGCCAGCGAGCAAAGCGGCCTACGCAGGCGAGTATGTAGACGTAGCCGTGAGGCGGTGGGTGAAGGCCTACGAGATCAAAGTACACGTGGTGAAAACGGTGTCGCTGGTTAGGGGAAAGTATCCAACGGAGCTTTGGTGTACCTATTTACTATCGCTCTCTGACATTGGTGGCAGGCGCGGGACCACTGGCGCACGTCACTTTTGACGTTGAACCATACAAAATGCTCTGTTACCAGCCCCACCGAAGCAGCTACACCCGGGTGGGAGAGGTTGTGTAACTCCAGAAATGTGGTATGACGGCGAGCTGCTGGAATCACCGGCCTTGGACGACCTTAAGATACATCGCAATGAGTTGTACTCTGCGACGCTGTGATAGGTACGATCGCAAATTTTGGTGAGCTGTCTCCTCGAAGTTCGTCGATATCGGGATCCGTTGCTTGGGCCTGTGCCATCACGTCGAGGCCGATGTTCGGTGTTGGAGATAAACGAAGCTGGCGTATTCGAGAAATTGCGCCAACGGCGGAGTTATCTGCCCCAGAGGCATGTCGTATTTGAACTGTGAAACAAAGTCTAAGTGGCGGATCTCGCGTGGCGCGTACCGGTCAGAGGCTGGATGCAACGCGTATGCCAGCGGTTAGTGGTCTGTGAACGTTTTGAACGGGTGACCTTCTAATGCGTGCCTGAAGTGTCGGACAGCTGGATAGACGGCGAGTAACTCCCCGCCAAATATGATATATCTTGACTTTGCCGGCTGCAGCCGCATGAAAAAGAATGCCAGGGGCTCCCAAGAACCGTCGGTGTACTGCTGGATTACGGCTCCGACTGCAATGTTTGAAGCGTCGGTTATCAGAGATATGGGTGCTGCCGGATCGGGATGTACGAGTAATAGCGCCCTGATGGAAATAAACGCCTCTTTTGCAGCCTCGGGGAATGCCAATTTGTGCTTAAAACTCCGTAACATATCTGTAAGGCGGGCAATTGCCTCTGCACAAATAGAAATAAAACGCTGATAGAAGTTAACTAGGCCAACAATTTGCCGTAGATACCGATAAGAATGGGGCTCTTGGTAGTCCTGAATAGCGACGACATTATCTGGCAAGAGAGTTATACCCGAGGACGAAACGATATGCCCTAGAAATGTAACGCTGCGTTTTCCAAGCTCACTTTTTGAAGCGTTAATCGTTACGCCATGTTTGTCGAAGTGGTCGAACACAGCACGCACGTGAGCCGAGTGTTGCTTCTTCGAGTGGCTAGCTACTAGGATATCGTCTAGGTACACACACGTATTCTCTAACCCGCGTGTGACCTCTTGCATAAAGCTTTGGAAGGTTTGAGCTGCATTGGTGAGCCCGAAGGGCATTCTCACGAACTCAGACAATCCGAAAGTTGCGATCACCGCCGTTTTCGGTATGTCTTTCTCGTGCACGGGGATCCGAACTGAGTTCATGCGGCTGAAGATCTTGCAACCAAACAGCAACAAAATGAGTTCCTGTATGTGGGGGATCGGGTACCCATCGGGAACGGTGATCTTGTTCAGTGCCCTGTAGTCTCCTCATGGTAGCCAATCGCCATTGGCCTTAGGGACCGCGTAAAGGGGAGAGGCCCAAGGACTACTGGAAAGTCGAATGATGCCTAGTTCCAGTATGCGGCCGAATTCCGCCTTGGACAGGCGGAACTTGTCAGGGGCTGGGCGACGAGGCCTGCTACATGTTGGGGGTCCTGTGGTTTCTATATGGTGAGGTACCTTAGTATTGACGGCCGGCGTGTCACATTATGCCCGGGTAGTTGCGAAGCATCCCATTGTATGGCTGTTGGGCTGGCGGTTTAGCATATTGGGACGTAATTTGATTGACAACGGCGCATGAGCCGGTCACGGTCAGCGACGTTTGACGACCAACTATTTTCCTGTGCCGAACGTCGACCACTAGGTCGGTATGCTGGAGGAAGTCTATGCCAATAATGGGGTATGGGACGTCGGTGACGATGGACGCCCAACGAAGTTTACGAATCAGACTTAGATCGAGGGTGAGAGAACGATGTCCGTGCGTGAGAATGTCGGTACCGTTCGCAGCCCGTAGCGTCTCTGCCTGTGCAGCCATCAAACTGCTCGATTCTCGGAGGATCACGTTAACCTCGGCACCTGTATCCACCAGGACCAGCTTGTTAGTCGTCAGCTCTTTGAAGTTAAGGAGGCGGCAATTAGAAGCTGGCTCGGTGTCATGTGCCGCGACTACGGACCGGGAACCTAGTTTCCCTGTTTCTTGCCTGGAAATATGCAATAGGGGGCACACCGTTTTGCTAAGCTTCCAAAGCGGTTATGATACAGTAACCTTCCGCGGATGGCAGGAAGGGTTGCTTGGGAGAGGGGCTACTGCGTCTGCCGCGAAGCGGGCTGAACCGATCTCGTCGCCGGTCTCTATCAACTGTATAAAGAAAAGACAGTCGGGAACGATAGCAGATTGAGAGCAGGGTGCGAGCGAAGCGTGCGTGAGTCACCCGCAAAAGGCGACCGCGCTTGGCGGTCAACGTTCAGTTAAATAAGTTATCTGGAGGAAAAATTCCACGTTTCGCGAGAATACGGCCTTCCATCGCTGCCGAAAGCCTTTTATTGTATCGGTCTTGCGTCCGGGTCGTCAGCATTGCAGCCGTGCAGAGCGGAGTGTGGGTGGTGCAAAAGTGGTCACAACGTTTAAGGACAAACAAGTTTATTACGAGATCGACGGCCCAATACTTCTCCAAGGACGTAGATTTTATGGAAATGGTCTGAAGCCTAGCAACGAGAACAGCGGGTGAACTAGCAGTATAAATGGGAACCAGGGCCTCATCTTTGTTTTTTCGCTTTGCGCACTTAAGTATGTGTAACTATGCCCATATGTATGGGCACGATGCCGCTGCAAACTCACTGCCTTTTCAGAAAACAAAGAACAAAAACTCCAGTGCGGTGTTGAAAGCTAGGAAAAATTACTCACGGCAAACCGATCGCTTGGCCGTTGTGGTCATGTCTGTCTTCTGCAAGCTCGACTGAACTGAAATAATTGTTTGTTCGTTCTAGGCTAGGAACCCATTTCCAAATCCGCCAGCGCGGGGTTCGCTGCGTACTCGCTTGTGCCGCGGTCTTGACGATGGACGAGGAGTACGATGTCGTCGTTCTTGGCACTGGTCTTAAGGTAAATGGCTTGATATGTAAATTTCGAAAATCCCTAGGAGTGTATTCTCAGCGGCCTAATGTCAATAGAAGGTAAAAAAGTCCTCCATATGGACAGAAATGACTACTATGGCGGGAAGAGCACGTCTGTTACACCTTTAAACTCGCTGTTTTCGTACTTCAAAGTGTCCGGTGATACGGAAAAATTCGGTACAGGAAAAGAGTGGAATGTTGACCTTATCCCAAAGTTTTTGATGTCCAATGGTTGGTGAATTTCCTGAAGTCTTAACGCAGGTATCTAGGCAATCTTGTGGCCTTGCTGATTCACACGGGTGTCTTGAGGTACCTGGAATTCAAGCAGATCGAGGGGAGTTATGTCTATCAAAATGGCGGCATACATAAGGTCCCTTGTGATGAAGCAGAAGCACTATCATCCAGTAGGTTCATTTGGCAGCACAATTTTTCAACAAGCAGATCTGATGGGTCTTTTTGAAAAACGCCGTTTCCGGAAACTCTTGGTTTGGGTCATGAATATAAGGGCTGAAAACCCTGAGACGTGGAACGACGTTTATCAGCCTCCAAAAGACATCGCAAGGGATTCTATCATGCATGCTTTTGAGCATTTTGAGATCAGTGAGGACACACAAGTAAGCTTTTATACTGTACTCCTTTGCTCAGGTTTCTTAGCCTTGAAAGTTTGATACAGGTGAGTTTGTGCTGGGGAGGTTTGTCTTTGTGGGGCCGCTTCCGTTAGTCTGTCGTTAAGTGACCACTGCAACGTTGCTAAATATTATTTGGCAACTTTAATGCTCATTGGATCTGATTGGAAACGCCGCTGATTACAACTGACAGGATCACCTTTTCCGTTGCTCATCCACCGTTGAGGGTATGGGCCCGTGTAGTGGTCGAATAAAACTGTTTACTTTTGATTTATTTTACGGCTGAACCTCCAAGCAACCGCACCTGCAGATTAGGACCCGGCTTTCGTGCGTAATGCAGAACTGTCCGATTCGCATTCTCACGAGTTATGACAGCTGTATTCTTGACTTGGAACTTCAGCGGCTCAAGTCGCAAATTGTGTAATGACTGAAATCAGTATGCCAAAGACGACAGATCAGAAGTGCACAGTACATGCCGGTTTTTACTGTGAAATCTTCGGAGTGTTATACACTCGGTCTCCAGGACCCGATTTAATGTGGCATTCTCCGACGTATGTCCATCCCGTGGACGCCGTCGGCTTTTCATCACTAAAAAATAAACCCAGCGGTCAAACAAATAAAGTTTTTTAATCCTGCTTTTAAAAAACTGGTCTTGCCGGTAGTAAATACAGAAATGTTTCAAAGCTTTGCGACCCGAATAAGGAAAAACAATCTTGACGTCTAGCAAGAGGTTTGATGGAAGGAGCTGGCTACCTAAATACAATAGCGAAAGGAGAGGAGGCTGCCGGAGCGAGTTCCAAATAACAGAAACCTGACCGGTTGCAGTTGGTGGTTTCATAACACGTTTGTTGGCTACCCTTTCCTCGTGTAGTGGACCCTAGATTCTGTGATGCATACCCCTTCGATCACACATCCTCTCAAGATGTTAAAAAAATCGTGACCAAAGTTAATTAAAATTAGCACAATACGAATCAAACGAAGTAGCATAGGATGCCTCTGTTCATCCGATTTGTCCTTTGAAGATTTCCTTTCATGGAGACGTGGATGCGATGCCGATTTAAAGTCCAACTGCAAATGCTGAGTGATAACTGAATACCTGAAAGCGAATACAATTCAATACTAGTTGATGTATTTAATTCTTTCGGGTTCCACTGCTGTGTCGTTAGTGGTGATTGTACCGTAATAGTCATCGGTATAAGAACCGAATAAGCAATTGACTTCAGGACTTGTGCCCGTCGTGGAGCCGTTTACCGTTTAATAGTCCCATCCTTTATGAATCACAACTTCAGGTTATGTATTGTTCATTTGACGTTGGATAAGACCGAGGTCCCGTTGCGATACGCCGGCATTCTGTTGATGGAATTTCGGACAAAATTAACATCAACGGAAAACCAACCCCACTTGCTCATGCAGTCGAAGAAAGCCGTGGTCATGTACGTATGCACTTGGACTTTTCTTTGCGCATAGGTTGACACGTTTACTATCCCCATCGTTATGAAACATTGTCCGTTTGAGGCGTTTGACAAGGTCGGTGTCATCGTGATGAGGCTCCGTGATAGGATAGCGTTCCGAAAGTCCCCTTCATTTGACTGCCTCCGTTGTTCGCCTGCTGTGCTACGCAGAAAAAGCCGTCCAAGCGCGAACGTCTGGTCCTTCTCGGACCTCCTCGTACAAAATCACATTTCCTTACTCTTCGGAGTCCAGATGCGGCCTCGGTATCAATTAACTTTCTGCATATCAGGTGACTCGGTTCCCAGCGCTCGTGGCCGTACTAACGTCGGGATTGTTTCCAGCACGAAGGCTGGGCGTGCAGTGCTAGACTGGATCTCGATCAACGGTCGTTTGTTTATGGTTGCTTCGAACAGTAACGTCACATCGGGACTGCATCTTAACGTGGTGTGACAGCTAGCGTGCTACCATGACCAAAAAAGCGAAACAGAATGGCTTGTCTCAAGTCAAAGATCCTATCATGCTTGGGAGGCCAATGAGTAGAAGCCTGACGGAGTAGTCTCCTAGTCCTCCCGGTCGGGGGTTGATCTGAGTCAGAGGCATACTCGGTTAAACGAGTAAAAGAATGATTGATCGGAGTAGACGGGCTTCCACTCAGCCAATCCCTGCTGCCTTGCAATCAGGTTCTTGTTAGAACCAAAGGCTTTGGTTGAGAACCCTAATCGTTCTTCTGCTTAGCGGCTGGATTCCCTAGTAGTACTCGTCCATCAACCCCCGTGAATTATAGGTCTACAAAGAATTCGACACTGCATCGGTCGTCTCGCAGGCTAATCGGGACCGCGCTGTCCATTGTATCGAGCGGAGTGGCTAGTGATAAGTATGCTACTGCTCAGAGTTCCCTCTCTTTTATTCAACCTGTCTCTTCTGTCTCTAACC
>LUCM01009296.1:42512-86397 GCA_008360955.1 Fasciolopsis buskii
AGCCTGAGCGACGACCGATGCAGTATGGAATTATTTGTAGGGGTTTAACTCATGGGGATTAATGGACGGGTACTGCTAGGGAGTCCAGCCGCTGAGCAGAAGAAGAATTAGAGTTCTCAACCAAACCCCTTGGTTCTGACAAGAACCTGACCGCAAGGCAGCGGTGTACAGCTCTACCGACGGAGTGGAAGAAGCCATGTGGAGGTCAACAGATGACGTGGCAACGTGGAATGAGAAAATGTACAGCGAACTTAGGTAAAATGGGTGTCTCACGCCTTCGTGGTTGAGGTCCGAAAGACTCGTCGACTTGCTGGCTGGAGACACTGAAGGGTATGGCAGTGAACCGTAACAATGACGATCGTGTTGTTATCTTCTATCGAACCAAAATGACTGAAGAAGTGTGTTTTTGCAGTTAGACTGTTCCGTGTGTCGGCTGCTGTGGCATTTTGTTTTTTCCCGCCTGTGTTGGTCCACTTCTTGTTCTTCTTGGGTATTCACTCTTTCTATTAGAAACGTGTAACTCTGAGGAAGTAGCAGGGGCCAGTGAGGCTTGCTTTGTTGTTTAACACTGAACGATGATGGTGATGATCGTAATGTGGCATTTTCCAAAGGTCCGGAAAGTTAGTGTAGTTAAATGTTTCGGTCATTTTGAGACCGAACGATGAAAGGTAGCCGTTCTACATGTTGTAAAGCGTTCCAGCTGCCCGTGTGCATGGTATTCAAATAGTGGCCAACTTCAGATAATCTTTACGGTAGAGGATACCAACAGACGATGGTCTAGAGAGTGCAGATTAGTAGTTAAATAGGCGTTTATCTGTCGGGTGGTCCTACTCAAGATTGAGTCATAGAGACAACCAGCAGTTATCAAAACGCAAAATATGTCTGCATTGTCTAGTGTCGAGCGGATCGGAGCTTTGTGGAATATAAGGAACTGCAGTAGAATATATCTATTTCCTACCTACCACAGGACCTAAACCACACGAAGAGTTCCGCCACATTCCTGGAGCAAATCAAGGACCTCAAGCTAGAAGCGGACAAAGCTATGGCCTCACTCGACGTCACACCACTGTTCACAAATATTCCAAGGCAAACGGGAGCATAGAAACTGCCGTCTACAAAAAACCGACGACGGCGGACCGCAAACTCTATTTCAAAAGCAACCATCCAACCTGCCACTCAAAAAGCTGTGTGCGCGCTCTGCTCCTTCGAGCCGACACACTGCAGTAAATAGCGCCTACGGAAACAAAAGCAAGTTATTTGCGGCCAATGGATATCCAAAGTCTTTCATCGACGCTTGTATTCGCAGAAGGCAGAGGGCAAACACTAAGAGGACCAGATCGATCGTGGTACTTGCATACATACGGGGAGTATCAGAGGCGGTCGAAACATACGCTACGTCTACTAGATATCACAATCGCCCACAAACCGACCGTCACCCTGAGATCTACTCTATTCAATGGGAAAGATCGCGTTGACGAGCACGACCAATCAGGGGTAGTTTATGCGATTCCGTGCCTCGGATGTGACAAACAAAATGTCGGTGAGACAGGCGAACAGTTACGCACACGCACGAATATCGCTTAGCCCTACGACGCGCTGACCCACACTCGCAGATATAGAACCACTGTTCACAAACAGGCCATGGGGTCAACACCAACAACGCAAAGGTAGCCTGCCGGGCAAACCGAAGAGGGAGCGACTGATTCTTGAAGCCCTCCATTCGAATAATTCGTTCAATCGGCGTGTCCAGATTGACAAACATTACGTTATTTTAACAAGACCCCGGTGCAGAATAGAGACAAACAGATGGACAGTACAAAAACGAACGATCCAGGCAAAATCCTATGCAAGCGACTGAAGCTTCTCAGCATAGGACCGGAAATGCAATCAACAGAGCCTTACTAATTAATCTTGGAGAAAAATTCACGGAACAAGCATTGGAAAGGATAAAGTTACGAACCCCTTCGACGCCATGTCTCTTTTCACCCCCAATACCCTTAGATTTATCAAGGCAGACACTACAAGAGCTTTCAGAAGAACACCTAAGTCGAGCAGTATATGGGTTTTGGTAGAATTGTGCATGCGAATATACTTCAAGTTAGGGAGTACGTTTTACGGGCAAATATAGGGAACTGCAATTGGCTCACCAATATCTGGCTTCATTGCAGAGGCAATGATACAGAAACTGGAGAAAGCCATCCTGCTGGACATCAAACGAAAACTGTGGCTGCGCTTTGTTAACGATACGTTCGTGATCAATAAACTTTCTGAACTTCAACGAACTTTCACTATCATCAACGGAGCTTTAACGGAAATCAAGTTCACTATGGGGAGAGAATATGACAAGTCTGACGTTTCCAGACGTGGTCGTCACGGACAAATGCAGGCACATTGCAAAGGTCCGTATATTGCAAAAATACAGATCAAGTCCTAACCGTTTCGAAGCTGCCACAAGGGAGGCTGCACCAAGGTACTTTAAAAGAGCACTATTGCACTGCATCACTGCGGAGCTAAGGCGACAAGAAGAAGAGCATGTTTCAAATGTTTTTGCGTAACGGGTAGACACGAAGTTTCATCAGACAAAGCGTCAACAAAACACAGTAAGGAGAGACGATTGCCGAGCAAACCAAAACAAACCGCCCTGCCGTACGTCAAGCATATCTCTGAAATGACAACGTGGTTACCGAAGCCCTATGGGATTAAAGTGACGCACACGCCAAGAAGAATCCCACGAAAAATTCTATCGACGACCAAAGAACTGGCAGCTGACAAGAATCGATAAAGGTTCATGTTTGAAATTGACTGCAAAGAATGGAAAACGGTGCAAGGGGTTAACCGGAAAGAAACTCGAGACATGGATCTATGAGCACCAATGGTTAACAAAAAGACGATCCAGTCTCCAAAACGGTGTTTCTGCTTCTTTCTTTATAGCCGACTGAGCTGGCAATAGGCGATTGAAACTGTTCACCTGAACGTGTGTTCAGTCTGTTGCTTACGTTGAGATTTGTCGCTGGGATAGGGCTCGACAGAAACCCAGGTGAATTGATGCACATTTCCACGCGTAATTGGGACAGTAGTCAGTTTCATCAATAAATTAGCATCGCGCTAGGGAGAGCCATGTGTTACTCATCATTCAGAAAGACCGCGAGAACGATGTGTGCAATGCCTGTTGTAAGTAAGAGATGTGAGATCGTAGGGACCATGTGAGGAGTTTCAACCTCAATTTCCTGGGCAGTCGTTCGGATACTAGGCGTTTACGAAATCCCTTATCCCGGCCAGCTATGGGCACGGAATGTAAGGTGTAAAACCGACAAGGAGTATTTCATTCTTGAGTTTTGGGTCATAGCTAGATCCATAAGATTTTACCCAAATTTTTAAAGAATTAAAACGTGGTTCAAATGATAGTTTAGGTTATGAGAATACTGTGTTGGGGGCCATCTGCCTAAGTTATTTGTACGATTGGCCAAAACGACGACTCAGCTGGCAGGGCATGTGCAGCGCTGGAGCGTATACAGCATTTGGTTAGTTTAATCGATGTTTTGGTTTTCATATATGATTAGCCATCATGGTTTGTATGTTTTTTTCCAGTAGAAATAAGGGTTCGAAACGGTAGTTGACGTTGAGGCCTAGGCGGACAAGTGTTAGATCCAGCTTGAAAAAAACAGCCTTAATCGGTAAAATTATTCCGACCGACGAATAAACCACACCCAAAACAAGATATATTTGATTAGTTGAATTACGTCGCTGTCCTATTTGTCGTTATTCGGTCTCAAGGTAAATAATTTATCGTGGGTTTGGAACTCTTTGGTCTTTCTCCCTGTTAATTTTCCAGTGGCGCATCTCAATTCCAAATGGCCTTATTACGTCGGGATATGAAAATATGAGTGAAAGTGGTATTGGCAAAGCGACTAATAAATTTGCCTTGATATAGTGTGCACACTTTAACATTGCAAATTTATGGGCTCGTGTATCGAATGCAAGTTCGGGTTTCAAAGTGTTAAGCTCATTTCCCTATGGATTGTTCTCCCCACTTTTACACTTGTCAGCAGTGACGTTCTTTCTTGCTTGCGCGGGTTCGGCTGAGATCCGTCCATTAACTCGGCCACGATAATTCCCTCGAAAATAGGCACACTTCTCGTCCCGCATATCCCGATTGGTTACCTCTATGATTTACCGGTACCAAGGTTTCTAGCGACAAACAACTAAATTTTTGCCACTTTCTGTGCGTTGAGTCTAGATTTCAGACTAAGTTGCAAATTCATGTGCTCAAGTGACGATAATCAGTGGTAATTCATTAAGCGCGAAACTGAACAACGACAGACATCTGAAAAATCATTAACTAATTAATCACCCAATATGATCAGGTGGATGAATAACGGCTAACGTATTCACTTTTTATATGAGTTGATCTGATATCGTGTAGTGCAACATATAACGGTTTGCGTATAATAATGACAAGCAATACCGAGTTAACCCCCAAATTGAATAAGTCCTAATGTGGGCTGAATCACAACTTTGCCGATTCGCATGGGACCAATTACGTCTCCTTGCATGGCACGATTCCAAATAATATATGATTTGTACAGAAATATCTCTGATTATCACCTTTAGTCGAAACTGTACCTTTGTGACACAGTGGCTTTTGAATGAAACAGGGATGCCATGTCGGTGGGCGTGTAGTGAAAGGCAATCTCAATAGGGAATATGACACCTGTCGTATACCGTCGTTTACGTTACGTCTGTTGTAACAAAGGTGTGAACAAGTACCACCGAACGGAAGATGAAGGTCACATTTGACCCCATGCGTAAATTGTGGATTCCCTTGATTCCGTTTTGTTTTGTTGTCAGATCTCTCGATTTCTCCATAGGTTGATTTTCTCTGGCTTGAATACTAACCCTCGTAGACTATCGAGTAATCATTGACAAATAGAACTACAAAGAGCTAAGTTAATTGCTCGTGGATAAACTTGATTTGTTGTAACGTGTGTATTTGTGTTTGGAATTTGCATACGCTTAGTAACCCTTCGGTTGATTGATCTCGTCAGATTAGTGAAATGCGTCGCCACCTCGTCTCTGCATTACTCTCTTTTTTATCCGTCATTGGCAATCTGATTTCGTCAGACTGATTTGCCTTTGTGCTTACTTTGTTGTTACAGTCGCAACTAATACATGATCACTTTACAAAATTAGCTTCCCACTATGAATTCTGTTCGCCGGCCCATCGATGTGCATAACTAGCTTCTAGGCTCATAATTTGGGGTGCAGAACTCGGAAAATAACCGCCAACACCATTCGTTAGTCAGGAGAGGAAAATGAGGCGTAGAAGTTTGCAGCCAATGACTTTATTGTTGAAAAAGTCATTATAAATTTCTAGAGTTCTGAAAGTTTATATTTTATCTTTTGTACACCCAAACAGTGAAAAAAATGTTCTCACTCCTTTTGGGCAGTAACCGTCAGATAATCCTTTGCGACAATCAGCCGAGAGGTTGTCGAACTACGCCTCCTATGGATCCTCTCAGCTTACAATTGGGTTCACCGGGATATTCCATTATAATAGGGGTTAGGTGAAACTCGCTTAATAAATCTTCCATCGAACTTTCCATTGCTTTCCGACGACGGCTGTCCCCAAATCTTTAACTGAAATACGTCCCTCAAAGTTCTCGTTTAAACAAGCTCAGTTGAACGTGCACTATGCAGGTGTTTCGATTATTGCATTGCGGTTTTAACTGAGTGAATCAGTGGCGACGTTGAGGTCGTTCCGGGCTTTGGTTGACCCCGGCTTCGTTCGTGAAAAGGTTGTTTATACCATGAATGCACAAAGAAAAAATGAATGACGTGCCTCACGCGTAAATATGGAGAACCTTATCGTTAATTCCGTTAGGTGCCAGTCGAGAGAATTTTGGATGAATCAAACTCAGTGTTGTTGTTCAATTTCTTCACTATCCTTATGTTGTTCGCAATTTCAAAATTACGGGATATAGAGAAACATCGGCTCTTTCGGTGATTCTTTTTAGCTAGGGCGCCTCACCTACGACGAAACTGATCAGCCCTAGTAAGGACGCACTATTTGTAAACACACCAGTGATTGACCAATTAAAATTCGAGGAAAAATAAACCGTGCGCGATCTTGCGGTGGGTGCAGCAGTTGGAATAATTAGTTACGAGATATATCTCTTCTATTTATGGAATTTTGGTTTCCAGCCCCGCGATTGCCGATCGGTTCATGCTGATTGGCATATGTCGGTTTAGAGGTGATACGTTTCATGTGAATCCCATTGATAGTATCGATTTGAATTTGAGGTAATCATTACGTTGATTGATTTTCTAGAGCCTACTGCTGCCTTTAAAACAGATTATACATCGTCGAGATGGGAACGCATCGGTGGTCCAGAGAGTCGGTCTATTCATGCCACGATGATTAGCATATTTAAAGTCAGCTATGGGTTATTTTATTCTACTATTGATAGTTTCACTCAAGATTATCCTTTTCAATCAGTAGAGTGCAAACTCCCAAATAACTCAGTAAAAATCACTTCGAACATGATCTAAAATATATTGTTACAACAGCCGTAGAGAGGTAGCCGAATCAATCAGAGTGGTTAACCGGAAGTGACAGACCAAAAGGGATCAGTCTACGCCGTCAAACGAGGCGATTGCAGGTAAATCCAAAAGATGCTGCGAACCAGTAACATTTTTTTAAACAAAAGGGGGAGGTGTTATGGTCGATGACCAATCCAAGGTTTTTGGAGCCGCAGATTCCATTTCTGCTACTAATTTTCCAAAAGAATCTATCCTTTTCTCAATATTTCGAAATTGACGTTATTTTAGATACTGCGCGGTTGAATATTTTTATATGTCCGCGAAAAGATTCATAAAAGCCCGTTCTGTGATTGGCTGGTCCACACATCGATCAAGACCACTCAACAAAACTATATAAACGATAGAGCTCACTTGAATTCTGACTTGTGTTGGTGGGTCACCAATAAACGCGCGGCAAGACTCAGTGGCATGATCACTTGCATTGACTATTTCAATTCGGCTGGTGGTGAAACTTTTGCGACATAATTGCCCCTCACGGTAATCATAAAGCCATGAATACGAACAACCTAGGCACAAGTTTTCAAATCAATTGCGGATAGTGTTGGCGTTTTGTAAATAATGCTCTCTAATTTGAGAGATTAATGCCAAGGAGGGTTTGGTGGCTTGTTACAATTCCTTGTTCATAGCGAGGTCAGTTTTCCCATTTCGTTGGCATGGTTTTGCCTAATGCTGTCACGTCCGCATACGGTTGTACACTTGCAGATTGAATGGCAATTATGTCGTGACTTGCTGACTTGTTCGAACACAAACGCTTCTGGCTAGCTTGTGCCAGATTTATGGCAAAGTTTTGTCGAGTGTAATCTGATTCCATCAGAGAGTACAAAAGCTACTTTATATCGGCTAGGATCAGTAAGGTTCTCGGAATTTGGGAAAAGGAACCTAAAATTGCCACTGGTCTGTACGATGCACGATATAAATGCCATGCATGCCCTACATACCTTTAATTATAACGGGAAGGATAAAGAAATGATCATCCTCAAAAATACCAAACGAAACGACTTGCTTTCGTTCCACAGTTAGCAGAGACCGTTTATTGGGCAATGAATTTCTCAGAATAACCGTTGGCTTTCGTTGATATAAGAAGTAAATTCCATGGTCAAAAGACAATAACAGGAGGATGTGGATGAGCGTTCATGTAAGAGCCAGTTTATTGACTCTTCTTTTGATGATGTATGATTGAGAGGGAAGACGGAAAAGATGTTCCATAGTTTGAAGTGCGAAATCAGTTACAGTGACTAGCTGCCTATTTGCAGGATTAGCGAAATAGACAGCAGAGAGAAAAAATGTTCAGGCAACCTCCGAAGAACAGAAACCAAGACAGTACTGATAGAAAAGGGATGGCGAAGCAACCGCTTAATCAGCGGCTAGTGACTACAAATTGGACGTTACAGGAGAATCATCGGTCGTTTGGGTAACCTATCGTTGAATCCTGTCACGGAGATAAAGAGAGATGGACGGATCTTCTCTCCACACCTGAACTCAGCATTTAAGTGCTTGAGGAGTTTGAGCTCTATACAGCAAAAGGTGAGCTGGAGTAATAAAAACGTCTGGTGCGAAACAGTGAACGGACTTTGGGCGCAGCGCGAGAATCAAGCCGTGACATGAAGGACTAGCATAGCGAATAACCAATTGATAGGCCGAGAAGAGGGTTTGTGAAACGCAGCCCAGTCAAGCTCAAAAACAAATATGGGAAAAAATGACGTTTCAAACAGATCGAAAGAAGAGAGGTATCACAAGCATTAAATGCAACATGAAGGTTGGAGTCCTCGCGACAGGTGTTCAATTTAAGAGTGGAGAACGTTAATCCGCTATCGTCCAGTTATTTGTCATACCGAATTTTATGTGATTCCATGCCTTTCTGGTTTTTATGATTCTGGCTAGCCTTTCCTTTTCTACTGGGTTAGTGGGTCCCAGATGCGATGGAATGTGCCCTTTCTCCTGCAAACATGCATGCAGCTTACAATAACAGAATCGGTAAAGCTTACCGGGGGTTGGTTCGGGTTCGAGTGCATCATACGTCAGCCTCCAGTCACAAAATGAATCAACAGCTCGGTCTGATACCTATGGGACGGTTCTCGAATTTTGCGAACTTTTGGGAATCATCTGACAGTGTCAACAGTTACCTGTGACTGGAACTCACAGATAAGCCCGAAGCAATGCACATTGCGACAGCCTATGGTGCGTTGAAAAAACAGGGAAGCAGAGGAACGGAAACTGATTCAACTACTCCAAGTGGAGATCAAGATTTCCTTTACTCCTTTGACATTACTGTTAGGATAGGGTCCACGCCTACTTAGAGATTAGTGAGTTTGTGCCAAAACAGAGGTGTTCAGTCCAAGATAAAACTAGTTTCACAAAGGTGATAGATGGTTCTGCTGTCGTTTGGCTCACTGCCATGCCTGATCGATTGATCCAGTTTCATTCTCGGTATCATGGTTGCCAGCCTTCTCTCACGTAAACTATCACATTTACATACATACGTGTGCTCTCCTTCTCACGCACTTTCGGAGCCATCGGGAATGCGTCACTTCAAATAAAATTTGCCATCTAAACTATAAACTGAATCTGCTCAGTAATTTCCCCCTATTTTGATGGTAAATTCTTGGGCGAAACAAATCTTCCCTTCGCCAGAATCCACTCAATCTCAATCTCCTAGCCACACTTCTTATTCTGTTTTTTGCTCTCAAACCTAATGCACCTGTTTGCTCTCATAGGTCGTTTGCCATCTGTCGACTATCGAAAGTTGGCATTTCAACCGCGAATTTCAACTTGTGTGGCTGAAACTCCAGTTCCGTTTTATAAATTATTACTTCATGTTGCTCATCCCTTCCCCGCCACAGGAATCATGATCCCCCCATTAAACACTCGCATGCAACAGACGCCAACTGTCATGTCGCTATCGCGTGAGGTCTCAATGTCCCAATTGCAAATGAATACGCTTTTCTGACAATAATGGGGCGCGAAACTGAGCGATTTGCGTGGGTCAACAGTTTATCTCAACTACCTGACCTTCACACGTATACCCGATCGATCTGGCAACTGTACTCACTCTCCATTTGCTCCTCGTTTCTACTCTTTTCCAGTCAGTTAATCCGTTCATCTTGGCCTTCAGGACCACTGTTATTGCACCTATTACCAACTTTACACATCTGAAGACATATTTTGACGTCTCATTTACGTAATTTTCCAATAATTACCGTTACATCTTGCATAGCACTAGGAAGATCCGTCGAGCAGTGCATTCTTCAAATGGTTGTAAACCAGTTTTCACATGGTAGACTACCTATCGTCCTTAAAAGCTATGCTCTGGATTTTCTCCTCTTTCACACTATCTCTTCTTAGCCTTATGGAAACACGCTGAAATCCCCCCCCAACCGCAGACGCAACGGTTTCCAGGCCGAGCAGATGCCATCTAGTTTTACTCGCATTTGCTATTTCAAAAGTGTCATTTCCAAATTGGTGCCTTCGTTTTCGAACACGAAGAACTATTGAGCGACCTACAATACGGATTCTTATGACGTTGTTCAATCGGTAGCCAGCAGACTCATGCTCCGGCCGCACTCGGCAACCACGACAAAGCTCGTTTATTATCGCTCGACATTTCTAAGATCTTCGGCAGAGTTTGTAACGGATGTCTTCCGGCAAGAATTGCCACATTCGCGGTCTCTCCGTTTCGCTCATTCTGAACGTCGTGTCCCCTCAGTAGGCGGACTCCTTCTGTTCTAGTCGATGGAGTTCCGTCATAGCTATTCTTTGGGAAAGCTAAAGTTCCATATTTGCTATTATCCTTATTCTCGTGTTTTTTATCGTAGCCGCTGACTTACAAACACAAATTGATAATCACATCAATGTTGTCAGCATATCGTTCAATTCTGATCTTGAACGCATCTGCTGTTCGGACTTCCCATAATCATGCTTACTTCAACGTTTCGAATACTCCCCCCTGTTGCTCTTAAACGCTATCTATGCACCCACTTGGACTCTACCTCACCTCTTGGCTTATCTGTAACATCCTTGTTATGTTGGTTTCTCCCAGAATTTCAGGTAGCTTCCGGTGCCTTAAGAGTATTTTCTTAATTCCTGTTCAGTTTCTATTGTACAAACCTCAAATCCGCAACATATTTGAATACTACAGCTGCACACGCGATAGGGCCTTGTCTGTTTCTCTTCCTTTGCTTGGTGGGGTTCAGCGCGAGGCCTTCCGGCTGACTCATCTTAGTATTTAATCTGCAGTCGCTGGCCCATCATCAGCGGCTACTTCGTTGTCTTTTCTCTGGCTACTGCTTTGGTCTTCGTTTTTCGGAGCCTCCTCCTTTATCGTTCAACTTCGTCAGCCTCTACCGTTCTCTGGGCTCTAGTTATACTTACCAAGCTCTTATCCAAAAGTATCACATCCCTCTCAGTCAGTCAATTTTTCACATGACTGCCAGACTGAGTCAACAAACTGGTTCTTACGAGAATGTTCCGCGAGGTGTCTCCTTTGGCTATGGGACCTCCCTCTCACTCTTTAAGACACCTTGTTTAAAATGAAAAGGGCTTTCGGTGCACGAGAGAGGTTAATAAGTTACTCTGACGTTGGTCCAATCAAGCATTAAGCTTATTAGTTGTTTTACTGACGTCCTCCTACATTTAAAAGCCATGTTTTTAGAAACCCATCCTCGGATGATTATGTAGAAATTTCGCAGGAATGATGGTTCATAAACTATGCAGTCGTGAATGAGCACTACCTGATAAGAGAAAACGAAACTATTCAGACAGATTCCGTAGGTTAGGGAAGAAGTATAGATAATTCTCAGCAAGAACAATAGGAAACGAAAGAAGTAGAAGTGGCATCAAGTGTAAGAACAGTGATTACGTCGATGATTTTGAGGAGTTGATGACTGAACTGCATTATGCCGTCTGCATAATGTTCAAAATCTCCGGCATCGATAACCCAAGCCGTCGTTTTCCTTAAGATGCTTCATTTTCAGTAAATGTTTAAAAAACTAACTTTACACGCTCGATTTATGGTCATCTAGCAAACCAGAATGGGTCGGCCCATCGTCCGAATTTGGCAGCAATCCAGCTGAGTGGCACGGTAGCAGGCCTCATGTTGTTTGGCCGCCAGTCACATGCACCGTCTACTCAGTTGTTCCTATCTCAGTAAGTCTCATCTACTGGATATGATGGTACATAGAAAGGTTCCATGAGCTCACCGCCGGCACATGAAATGTAGGTCACCCTAGCTCTACCTGCTCCACACACTGCGAATTGCACATGGCACTGTTTGGGGACTTGGGAGTGCAGCTGCACGAAAGCTGTGTTCAAGCCATAGTAGTATGCCCTCGACAAACCCATGGATCCCTGTTTGGTTTGGCTGGATTGTTGGGAAGTCAGCCCGTTGTTTCAAAATAATGACCGCATCAGTTTACGAAGCGCTAACCGTTTTCACTTTGTTTTACCTTAAATATCTCACCAAGGACTGCACGCATGAGTAGCCAACGTTATGTTTGCTCGAGGGAATTAAACCCACGACTCCAAAAATTTCACCAGCTTCTTACGGCCGACAACGGCCATTATCTCACTGTACCTTGCGCTGAAGTGTACTGGGAACACTTAAGTAAGTTTCCATTCTGACCAAGGATAACAATGTGGTATACATATTTCTACGGGTGTTCTGATTTGGTTTTCACACCTCGTATCACAACGTTTGGGTGGGTATCTATCTTCGTTGCACATGAGCGGGTGATTCTGTCAGCGTCCATAAAAACAAAATTAGAAATCACACAAAACCTGAATGTGACCTTGAGGACATTGTCCTCTTTTTTGCCGTTCGTGTCTAGGTATGCAGCTCTTGAGCACTGGGATGACAGCTGCATTGAGAATTCGAATTCGTGCGGAGCCTCACGCGACAAGCCAGTTTATCAGACAAGTCCGGTGCGGTATGTTCCAAAATCAGTTTGTCGCTGCTGTTGTCACTAGGGCCTCCAGTCGCTCATCTTGACTCAAGTTCAGTGCCACTCTGCTTAATCAAACGAGAACGATCAGATGACCTCTGATCGGTCAGTACGACTGCTTCGTCTACTAGTCATAATCAAACGATTCATACGGGTTTACACCAGATAGAGATTGTCAGCCGATTGCCGCTCCCTCTCTTGGACTCGTCGTCAATTCTTTGGCCTTGATTTCCAACTCCAACTCGTTCTCCCCTGAGCTTGTCCCAAAATCGGGTCATTTTTTCCTTGCTTTAGGATTGGGGTGAGCGGTCGACTACCAACTGTGCATCCGAGATTGCAGTCTTTGGCCCGCGCGTTATTCGCCTGAATGCGAACAGGCTTGTCAGACAGTCCCGTCCTCAGACATGATTTGCCCTCATTATCACATGATCCATCAGACCGAAACAAAGCTTCCACTTTCGATACTAGCTCGTAGCCTCACCTGACACGGTGTTCAGTCGGATACTTCTGTCCAATAATAATTCCCGCAGGACCGCTGGGTTGGAGCGGTTCAAGGTGCTCACCACGATTGTCATCAGAGCCGTTGCAAATCTGGATTCGGGAGTGCTTTTGTTTGCTTTATTGATAGGTTTTTCCCCAAACAATCCCAGTAACGATGTTAACTTTGGGCAAAATCTGATCATAGTTTTTGGACATTCCCGTGAAGCATTGTTTGAGTTTGTTTTCAGCGATACACAGGGCTTTGCGAGCACTCCTCATTGATCAGCGCACCGAAGCTGCTGCGTTGAAATGAAAATGTTGCATTGGCGACAATGATGTGTTCATGCGTCAAGTTGCAGTGAGCCTAGTCCATGTGAAGATTTTGGCACCATCCAGGAGAGACATTTGAAGTTCACCTTATTTGACCACAGGTGACATCCCGTAAGAAATTACGTGATGAAATGGGCTTGAAGATTTCAACAAACGGTTTATGAAATGGGAAGTAGGTTGGAATTTTGCGACGATTAAGAGATTTGCTTGAAGTGATAGTTACGGACAGGAACAAAGTTTTGGACGACATGGGTCTAAATAGTCTGATAAGATTGGACAATCTGGAACTGAATCGAGTTATGAACGTAGAGAGAATGGACAATGCAGCGAACCCTTTGAATCAGTTGTTGGCATTTCAGAGGTTAATGCGTTCCATATATCTAAACATAACTGCATGCAGAAAACTCGTTAACTCGATGTAGCGGCGCGCTACGTTGGATTAAGCGACTATCTGTCCAGGACCGTTAAAATACATAGATCAGTTGAAGTCATCATTTCATACATTTGAGGTCAGCTTTCCACTAACCACGTGATTCGCAGACTTTCAAACGTTATATTTAACAAAAGCAATTTCTAAAGGCACAAACCAACATAGCAAGTTTAGTAATGCGCCTTTCACGCATCCGTACCAGTAGTTTTAATATGCTTGAAACATGATTGCAGTGGAAGAGACATGCCTCACGATCGCTAGGGTCCACTACACAGGAGGGAGTGGAGTGCAGCCATGACTCTGAAACTTGGTGCGAAATGGGACTACAGGGGGATTCATTAAGTCAAGTTTGGTAACGAGTCGGGTGACAGTGGGTTGTATTCTATTGTATCGTACAGACTTCTGCATGCAATAAATACTGTCGCAATTCAATCAAAAAATGTGAGGGTAAAAAATAAAATTGGGGGAAAAAGAAAAAATAATAAATAAAATAAAAATGCACTTATCGGAGAGTTTTCACACTGGTAAAAATATGAGTAGTCCACTTCAGATTTTTATCAATAGTAACTTCTAAATATTTCACAGAATCAATCCTGGTAAGTTTTCGAGTTGACGGAGAACGCATCGGATGGGTAGGCCGATCGAGGGAGAGAGAACAGACATTCGAAAAATCTAGATGTGTTGAGATTTAAACCAGCTCGAACAGAGGAATCACAAACAAAAGATAGATTGTTGGGAAAACTTTGAAAATCATCGTTGCTCGAAACGGCTTGCGAGAGGGCAACATCATCAGCATACTTGAACAGATGACAACGAGAGCCATGCTAATAAAGAACTGGGACAACCAAATGTTTCCAATTTGTGAAGTAGAAGGGGCCGTGGGACTGAGTCAAATGTCGACGAATAGTCCAGGAAGGCGACAGATTCCAAAGTGGACCTGTTAGATTTATAGACAAACTGAAAAAGGTCATCAGGAGGGTACATAGAAGAACACAGGCGCTTAAGTAAAGCACGCTCCATCAGTTTAAGACCGAAAGACTTTAAAGCGATTGGGCAAAAACGTTTTGCTAAAGCAGTAGAACTGTTAGATTCAGGGATGGGAATAATAGTCATGGGTCTCCAACAGTCAGGGATGGAAGACGAGATTAATGACGAGTTAATTAGAGAAGTAAATGCACCCGTCAGTGCTACAGCACCACGCCTTAAAACGGCTGAGAACAGACTGTCAGGACTAACCCCTGTGGTAATTTTAGTGGTGCGTCGAAGGTCGAGCACCTCTTCTCTAGAAAAACTTGTAACCGTCATATCATCACCCTGACCAAATATGACTGGGGTATAAGTGGAAGGATGGATGAAAGCATGATTGATACTGTCGACATCCGGAGACAATTTTGCATGTTGCTTTTTCTTCCCACACAACAGTCGAATGCCTTGCCATAGGAATCGATTGTTATTACCACTGAAGAGTTGGCTGGCGAACGTCGTGTCGATGCGTCGGATTTCCGATTTTATTAGGTCGGAAATGTACCGCACGATTGAGTTATTACGAGACGTGTAGAATTGCTCCTTGCATCTTCTTAGAAATTTCAGTTTATTGGTGCAGATACGGCCATTTGAGACGAATAGTGTTTCTGAGGGGCAGCAAATATCAAAGAATGCGCTGGCCTTCTCTGTGAATATTTGACATTGTCATTTAGCAGGAGTTCAAAAGAGAAACAAGATGTGCGTGAAAGGGACTTTTGAAGAATGATGAGGCTGTCCTGTGAAAAATCAAAGAGGCGAATTCAGATTTGATTTGATTGCTGGACAGAATGGAAAGCACATCTTAGGCCTCAGTAGAGGCAGATAATTGTCACTCGTTGAGATGTGTACGCGTTTTATCAGGGGAAACAGTTTAGGATATTTGATGATAGCTCTGTCTAAAGTAGAATTTCTTCCGGCGGCAGAGACGAAAAGATCTGCCAAATCAAACACAGTTAGTGTTAGAGTCAACGCACAACCGAAACCACCTTCGATAATATGCAGATGATCCTCAAGAATCGGAACAACAAGCTTTAGAAACGAACCAAAGAAAGTGAAGGCATTATGTTGTAGTGCAATGGGAGCTATGTATAGGTTCGTTATAGCCGTATTGCTATGACGAGAAAACCAGACGACACTGAGTTGCTAGGCTGTCAATCCCGTCTCGGGAATATGTACAAATAATCTCAGACTTGCTGGACCAGAAAGGGCTTATGCACATTGCCACACCTCTAGTCTTTGTTTGGTTGAAATCTCCCCCGTGAAAGTGGTTGGAAGCCATAGACCAGTACGAGTGAGTCAGCAACATCCGGGTTTAGCCAAGATTCTTGCGTACACATCACACAAGTATGAACGTGGATCGGTGACTGAAGTGAGGGATGGGCCCGGCATTTTCGTGAAAAGGGGAAGAATACTGGTGTTGAGCAATGCCGGAATGGACATCCTGGCCGGAGTGGTGCATTTAAGAGCTACCTGGGTGGAACAGAGGACCCATGATGAATATCGATGCCTGAAGCCGATCGAGGGTGACCCAATCGCATTTAGCAACCAAACTTTGCTGTTCCAAATCTTTTCTCCAACCAGCCACTCCTGCCTCTATATCGATAGCGTCCGTCTCCGCTAACTTCCGCGAGAACCAAGCCGAACTGGCACAAAATCTTCTTTTATTAAATGAAAACCGCGTATCTCTGATTATTTCTCTTGCATATTTGCGTGACTGCCATCACGTCATCGGATCAAACTCTGATTGGTCCGTCTCGTTTGATACACTTTACCTGATTTAGTTCTGGTCGTTTTGTTGTCGAATCCCGATCGGTGACTCTGACTGGGCGGAACACCTCACGATATGACCCCATCGACCTGCATATCTGCAATCTTGCCCTGGAAGCCAAGGCGATAATGCGGTCTCGATCCCGTCTTCTTGTCTGTACTCGCCCGCTGCCTAAAACGACCGGATCGCACCCACGATTGATTGCCATCCATCTACCACGGTCTATCGCCAAGCCACAACCGATAGCCAATAAGGTAGCTGTATCAGACTCAGATGTGATGATCAAACTAGTATCCCCTCGCAACAACACCGCCCGATTGTGACGTGGAGAGCATAAGTGAACCAAATTTCAACAAGAAAAAGCAACCAAATGATGATAGAACTGTAGTGCATAGAATCGAGAAGCGCTATTGGACACGGCAGCTCAAGATGCAGGAGGATTATCTGACGACAACTGGTAACCCCCGAATGTCCTTAGGTTTGCGGGAAATGGAATTTCGTGCAGTGTAACTGACGGCCATTATAGGGCCCTCTAACATCGACCCGGTAAAAGTAAAATTAGTGGTGTGGCATGCTGATCGACTGTTCCTGATCTGACATATCTAAGGTTATCTGAGCTTAGTGACTGGCTTCTTAGTAGCGCGCGAGGGACGAAAGCAATGAGGGGGAAATAGGGACCCCTTGGGGGAGTTATCGGAGCGTATGATAGCTCTCCCATTCACCACATGCACAACATTGGTTGTTCATTAGAAACCACGGTTGGAGATCCGCCAACCTTGAAAGTTAGACCATTTGGTCAAAGGTTTATTTCCCTTAAGAAAACCCCTACATCGGTTAGGACAATCGGATACTATCAGCCTCACAGACGGAATCGATTTGTGCCGCCCGAAGTTTTCTCGCCACAGGAATACCACTATAACAAGCTGAAGCTAACGTGTCAACACAAGTTATTTTAATCATGCGTTAGACAAACCCTCTACAATGTTTCAGTCGAAATGTTTTTTCCTTATTCCAGAATAGATTGTTTCAGGCCACACCGAATTACGCGTTCCCCTCAACATGTGATCATAGCCTACTTTTCCTATGGTCAATTATTTACACCTACCCTGAGTGTCATTTTCCAAGCAAACTATCCAACTGAAAATTCATGTTCAGAATATTCGTATTTTCCAGGATTCACTTTCTGATGCGCGTAGATCCTGGCTACAGCGCTTCCCTCCTAGTGTAGTGAACTGGCTGAGGTGCAGACACCTGCGTAAGCATGGGTTTAAACAAATGTAAAAAACATCCCAGCAATACAGTGAAGGATTGAACAAATATGTTTTCTGATGATCTGGAATACATCAAACAACTGTGACACACACTTGGCCTTCAATGGATTAATAGATGTCAAGGCAACACCACAGGTATCTGGGGCTGATGAGATCCAAGACAGATCTTTTGTACATGATGTGAAACTTCATTCCATAGGCAGCCACTTGTGATGTGACCAGTTAAAGAAGCTCGTCCTTTTCCCCAAAAACTACACCACTAAGTTCGGACTTAATGTAGGAACCATTGAAGAAGCATTTGACATAAAGGTCTTTTCCCTTCTGCAATGTATATGTTGAGGGTCCTGCGGAAGTCTCCATCTGGGTGTTAATTTAGTTAATAGTGAGAGTGAAGCAAATGTGTCATACCCAAATTTTCTTCTTCCACAAGTCGACCACAAAAGCTGCGCAATGAATAGATTTGCAACAAATTTCGTTTTACACTAGAAATGTGGTTAGATTTGACTTTTGTCCACGGTTAACAGGTAGGCCAACATGAAAATTCATTCATAACCCTCATCTAGTTTCAACAAATACTAAATAACGACTCTAAGATATAACAACTCAACCACAATACGATTTGAAACGCGAGAGAATAAAGGAATTAAAACCACTTTGATTACGGTGACCGAAAAACGCGTTGTCAAAACAATGTCAACCACATGTGCAGCTGCAGAGATCGATTGACAAGCTAGTGGAAGATCGATAGAGCATGGAGAAGATTAAGCAGTACAATAATACGGATAAAGCAACGACCCTGGTACGATTTGTGATGGTATAGCACGTAGCTGAATTACAGACCGGTATGGCATACGCCCTCACGGAGAAAAGACAGAAGCGATATTCATTGGTGCAACTTACCAGAAAGATGAAAAGATGGAATTCCGTGCCTTCCCTGAGATCAGGATCCATGCTAGCCTAGAACTATGCGATAATTTCGGAACGGAAATCCAAAGTCACAGGGTGGCTGCTTTCCCTTCTCTTACATATGAAGAAAAAACTTTAATTTTTCCCGTTTATTTGTCAACTGTGACCTAAAAGTAGATGTTTCCAGAGACCAACTTTGAAGTCAATATTCGCGACAGCGTTTGCTCTTTTCAAATGAACCCATGCATAAAAGAATGTCTAAACATGAGCTGAGAAGTGAGATATCGTTGAATGCACTATTTGGATTCGAATTGGAAGGCGAAATTCACGCCATGTAACAGATGCACCGTGATACCTCGATTGTTGAGCAACAGGAAAAATGTCTGAGTTTCGAAAGAACAACAGGAAGACATTTGCATGAGTACATTTAATAGCATGTATTTTGTTTGAATTGTGCGCCCATTATGAAAAAGAATGAGGCGATTTGGTGGAAAAAACTCAGATTTTCGAACAACCGTTGGCCGGACAAGACTAACGACATATTGCATAAACTGAGAGAACAAATCGTCCGATTGGTAGTAAACAGAAGCATCGCTGAGAAAACATATGCATACGGTAGGAAGCTGTCGACAGAGTTAGCACGATAATGAATTTAGTTGGGTAAAGCGACAGGATCGTGTGGAAAAGTGAGTTGTGTTAGGGGTTGGACACGTGTTTAGAAGATAATAGTGCACGACGGACATAACGATAAAAGACAAACGCCGGAATTAAATGAAAAATCTCATTAATATAACAGGGAAATTGGAATCCGGAGATTAGATATCGAAACAGCATCCGAGAACAAACCGCTGGAGCATAGTCCACAGTACAAGACCAAATGAAAGATAAATATTGATGAGCTAGTGCGTTTTTTTACACGCATCACTGAAATTGATAGTGAGGACAATAATTGACTAAGTGAAAAAAGACGCACCGAGGTTACGTCAAGCAGGAATGCGGAACCTGGAAACGGCGGTTTGTTTACTTGTTGAATAGCGTTTTACGTATCTTCGTCGCCCAAATGCCTGGTCACCTTACTAAAATCAAACGGCTTTCCCGTTATCTTTGCGTAGAGTTCCAAGACATCATCGCAGGTGCTTTCGAAATGAGTGGATGCATCGTAGCTTTTAGATATGAATATCTATTTGATATGAGGAAAGTGGTGAAGAATTTGGGCAAATTTGTTGTGCTCAGAGTCACTTCGAAAATGCAGATAAAGATAACAAAATAAAAATGGTTATCCATAGTAGTATGACAACGTATATTTATTAGGCCACCTCAAAAACTTGCGCAAGGTGAACGATAATGCGCAACATGGAATTTCGGTGTACGACTAGGACACTGGCGTATAAATCAATTCAGTGAACTAAGCAAAGGCACCTCCTGCCACCTCAAAATAAGTGAGGATTAAACAAAGACTACCTGAAGTTTCATTGGAAAAAATAAACAGCATTCCACCTCCCGAATGATCTAATGAGAAAATTAAATACAAAGCCAGTAAAGAAAAGCGCAAATATTGGTGGCAAACGGCAACTAGGTGTCGCCTAGCTCATTAACACACATGACCCATTGCGACCTTACGTAGTTCCATGCCACCCCAGGTTTTAGGGTTGCGATTACCGATTTCCGCCCCTCCCTCCCTCGTGCAGTGCGCTCTAATGGATATGAGGCATGTCTCTCTCACTACATCCATGCATCAAACGTCATAAAAATGGAAGTAAGAAATTGAAATCCTATACCATAATAGCAACGGCCGTTAGAAATAACTTCTTGTCTCATAATATACGACCAACAGAAACTACTTATGAGTAACCACAAAGGTCTGCATATATTGTAAAAATGAAACATTTATGCCGAAATCAAGTAGTGAGTCGTAAATTAAATTAATCGCCGGTCGGTGCGGCACATCTCCATTAATACCATCAAGAACAAAAGTTAACGCGAGAACGAATTTCATTTCACTAATGAAACGCATATCATATTCATGGGATGGATGGGTACACATCGAAGCTTTTTAGAATGTTGTTGGGTTCTGTCAAGTAATTATAGACACGCAAGCGATCGTCCCATAAATGTAGACGAGATAGATGTGTAAACAGAAGTTAAGTGTGCATTATTGTAAACGCCTTAATCCTCTCATTACACCACTGTGTAGTCTCGGCTATATATCGCGGTACTTTCGGCTACCGCTAGATTGTTGTTTTACGACAAGCACAATTCATAAGAATGCGTGTAACAATACACGCGTGCGTTACTCTTTAATGATAATAGGAATGTGCAAAAGTCGCTGATCAGACCAATCACCCGTTGCCTTATCTTCAACACGTCGTCTAGTGGAAAAAAATTTAGCATCATGGCAACGCCCGCAATCTGACCTCAGCAACGAAAAGGAGGAGAACCACATATGAAGACACCGCCAATGGACCACTCAAGATCGCGAAACTTCACCGGACGAATCGCTATGACACGTCTGCTTGGAAACTAAGACAGTCAATATTTTGAGCATTTTACGGACACTATTGCAGTTGTTTACAACTACATTAATTCTACATTACCGAACAAAGTCGCCTAATCTGCGTAAAGCCCAGGTCCGTAAAATAGGGCAGGAAAATTACACACTATTTGGGCACAAGGTTATATGATCATATTTGCTATAAATCATATCGAGTGGTTTGATTTTTCCTGTGGATACATTTGCAACAAACGATGTTAACCATATTGGAGTAGTCAACGAAATACAGATCCAGATAAGCACTTTTCTGATCCGAAGGTTTAGCAATGCTGCTTAGGTCAAGAATGATAGACAGGAATTGGTGGAATCGCAGTGAATGCTACATGAAGACTGTCTTACGCATATATAAATTTAATTCCTGCCGAAAAATCCGATCTGGCATATGCATCTATTCTCATTTACTTTATTTAGAATAATGTAAATTCCGTCGATTTCATTTAACGTCTAGGCACGAGGTTACGGTATCCATTAGGCCTCTTCTTTTAAGATGAAGCTTAGTGCCTCACTAAAAAGGCACCCTACTTAGTCCTATAATTTAACTGGAATCCTGTTCTTGACTGTTCTGTCTGAGAGGCGTTATTTGCATCATGCCCAGTCCTGAAATTCAACTCCTGATTTCTCCGGTTACATGAAGGCCTATCGGTTGCATTATTCATCGAGGAGAGAGTGACGCTTGCATTCATTCTCAAAGTCCCGGGGACGTGCCATTCTTAACATAGTTCACTTTGCGCGCATAGAAAAGGTATGTGCAAACGCTCCTACGTGCACACACCGATACGTGAATGCAAGTGCAGAAAGATATCACGACCACAGTCTATTGCATTTTAACGCACCAATATCACGAAAATCCACTGTATGCGCACGGATGTGTGGCGGACCAATTATTCTCGGCAAATATATAGTTAACGTACTAGCAAGCGAAGATAAATTCATTATTATCAATTACTGGTTGGTCCAATGGGATAGTCTGCTTCTGATTACGACTTCCTGAAGCGAGAATGGCAAACAATTAGAGCACATTGTTGTCCAAAACAATTCAAGCTGATCGTCACCAAAAGCCCCTATTTCCTGTTTTACCATTTAGGTTGTAGACTTTTCACCGTCACTCGAGGCAGCTACGAGTTCACGTTATTCTTCATTTAAAAGTCCACAATCGAAAGTGCCGCAAACTTAACGCAGCAGACCCGCCAACGCAACAAAAGCTGTCTCAGCCGATGCACAGTCGTAACATGCGCTAACGACCTAGCAAGTGAACAATCAACTACTCAGGTGAGGCGCTCACATGGTGGATAAACCAGATTACTAAAGCTGGACTGTGAGTAGACGGGGATATTCTAGATTACTCAACTTGCTACATATATATATATATATATATATCGAATTTGTGGCGTCAGGAGTATGCATGGAAGCTCTTCCTCAAAGAGTCCACATATGTATATTCTGGGGCGTTTTGCCTTCGTTCCTAAGGTTGGCTCAGCCCAACTGACAAACAATTATCAACGAATCACAGTTGTGGTTCTTCTGTGGACTCTTCAATAAAGAGCTTCCATGCACACTCCTGATGCTACAGATTCGATTCTGGTGAGAAATATATATATATATATATATATATATATATATATATATATATATAGTGACAGAATGCGTTCCTTCGTCGCACACCTCAAGTTTCTCTTTCCAACCGGATAACATGGAGTATTGAAATGCAGCGAACCCTACGTAGTTGGGTTTGTCATCACCACAGAGGTTGAGGATCAACCAGCAGCTTCCGACTTGATAACAGGGGTGGAATCGTCAGTGAACGCCGTTGATCGTGAAAAAAATGAAGGACAACCATATATGATTTCAATGATTTTTAAATTTTCGTGTTTCGCAGGTCGGATTGATGATTTTTAAGATCCTGGGAGTTGTCAGATCTATTGGGTGCCAAGCTGTATAAAGTTTAAAAAAACCAAATTAAAAAGAACAAGGACTTACTCGGCTTTCCCGACCATCCTCAGTGGGCTCATAAAGATTATCCAGGGAGAACATCACCTCATCGATTGGAGCCAACAAATCTAAACCCGGTTTCAGTTCCTGTTGTGGCATTGGAGTTTCCACCGTGGTAGCAACTAGGGCAACATAAAATTTTTCGGGGCATACTTTGTGCGTACTGGATACGCACGAAATATAGATATCTGACGAAGGCAATAAATGCTCAATAGAGGACAACTGATATAAGACAGCTTACCATGGCGTCTTCCAACCTCGTTCTGGGGTATGATTATTTGAAGAGAACCTGCATCTCTGGCTCCACTTACAGGGTGTGAAAGGATGCATATGGCACGAATAACCTAGAAAAAAGGAAACCCAAATGATTTCCATATCGTTATCTACGTATACATCTCATCTAGTGAATATCTAATTGCTAACTCAAATACAAAAAGCGGTTGCTATTACAAAAAAGCACTTCGGTCCTATGGGGACGAGTGAGTCCGATGGAGCGGATGGGGCTAGGAACTAAATGTGTGCATCACTGGGTCAAACGCAATACCGGATGGTTAGCAGTATTTGGTTCGATGTTTTACTATTTTTCAGTTTGTCACACGTCACCATGCTGATGATTGAGGGGTTTGAGACGTTCGCCCAATTCAAAGCAGCCTTGCATTAGCCAACTCTTCATGTGACAGTGAGAATAGAAAACTGAAATAGTTGGTCCCAAAATCCGTCTAGCTCTGCAACAGAAATAGCAGGCGGATCTCGGTTAGTCTGATTAATTGATTACATCGTTACATAAATCAACTGGTTTAGTTTCATTCAGCAACCCTAATTAATAACCTTATGCTGATATGCTCTGTTTTGTGTTGCTACTTCGCAGCATTATTTAACAGAAAAGGTTGAACAGTGGGCAGATAAAAAATCCCCCCGTGCAGAAACAGTGATGAAAGACCCGAAGCAAGAATACCACTTTCTACGGCATTTATTCACATCAGCTGTTTCCAATCACAGTGTGAGGGATCACCGGACCCCAACCCATGTCTGTCGCTCTACTAGATCTGGTCCACCAGGAAAGGGTCTCTATACCCTTTCGGTGTGCCATGGATTGACCACCTTTATTCATCTCCCATCTAATAGATGCCTCGAAAAATAACGTGCAGTCTTTCAAATCGACAAAAGCTAAATGGATCACCTGTAAACGTGAAAAAAATTTTACAACCACAAGGTGAGATGCAACTGGACAACTGACAAAATTCATTCAACTTTTAGCTTGCGTGAACAAGGTTTGCCTTCCAGTCAACCTTCCACAATAAAGAGCGCTTCCTAAACGTCCACACACTAACTCATATTGATTGAAGAAACCTGTAATTTCACTCCGAAGCACAAAATGACTCGCATATTCTAAGTGAGAAAATTTGCTGTGCGCAAAACACCGATATCAAAAATGTTAGATAGGGATAATGCTACTTTCAAGGGCGAAGTAGAAAAAATGGAGAAATAATCTTCGCATGCAACAACTGGAATGAATTTCCCTGGAGCACTTTAATGACAAAAAGCACCTGAAAATTGCACGGACAATTGAACTGGCTATCAGTTAGAGAACAAAAGAAAGACCGCCTGCTAACGGAAGCTGGGACTGTCTCCTAAGATCTGTCGTAGCGAAGACGTAATCGACGCAATAATGATCGACTGCGAAAACCATTTAATAATGGAGAATGATGTTCGAAAAAAATTGGATGCAACACCTACAGATTAGTTCCTAGGGTTTCAAAAAACAACCTGTCACGTTTATTATAGATTGGTCCAAGCATTGATTCATGTGGTTTCCAAAATATACTGTCTTTCCTGGAAGTCCGGGAATTTCCACCCAGCTGCTAAATCTTAAAAGACAGAGATAACCTAGCTGACTCAAAAGCCGTATGCTAACAAAACCGCCCTCGAATAACCCTACTTCTGGTGCAGGATTAAACTACTTGTGTTGTCCTTCTTGTGGTTAGTTTGACGAGATTCATTGTGGCACTGAACGGACGGAAATGTTCCTGGAAGTCAATGATGTGGGAAAAAATGTCACTGTTTGCTATGAACTAAAAGGCCGGGGCAACAAAGCACATTCCTCACACTGGCGTAAAAAATGATCGAATGGCAATCCACCTTGATGTGACCGGCCCAGACGCTAAATCACTCAAAGTGCCTCAATAAATCTGTTGATTGGAAACGTACACCAAGAGAGCGCGCAGTTGCGTCCGATGTTAGCCTGATTAACACGATAATATCGCCCGAGGGGACTCGTCTTCAGGGAGTACGGCACATCACTTCTCTTGGATAGTTCCTCGGAAGAATATTGCATGTCAGGCAAGAAAATGTATTTTTCATGTATCTTGCCAGCGGTTAAGAATAAGCGCTTACCTGACCAACTTTCCGAACCCGATCCATTGCATAACTTGGATCACAGATAACAGTGTCGCACCTTGCAACTTCACCTTCAGCCTTCACGCCGAAAACTTTTCCATTCTCCAGAACGATTTCTTCGACAGGTTTATTAAGCATATAAGTTCCTCCATAAACTGCACTAAGACGAGCAAAGGCTTGTGGTAATTCCCCTAAACCGTAGAGCGGATAGACGTATGGGGATTTGCCGTAACGAGCCACAGACTGGTTGTAAAGCTGCATTCGTTTAATGGCATCATCCGCAGGGATGTTACGCTTGTACGAGTCATCCGGGTACAGACATAAAGCGTGTCCGACGAAGTTCTGAAAAACCGGGTATTTACAATATCGCTCAGCTAATAATCGGTAACGCAAAAGGCATTGCAGGAAATATGATTAAAGAAGTTAACCAAAGGCGTGTACTCTTGTAAACTAAATCATATGGAGGCAATCGAACAAATAGGTAACCATAAAAGTAACCGTAAGTAGACGAATATTAACGACAGACGGAAACTTTCTATCACCGACGCGTTTAGACATCTGACCTATTGAGAACTCATGCGATTCTATTTCACTTGGCCGCGATTGCTGGTTCCTCCTCCCCTCTGTAGTAGGCTATAGTAGCTACGAGACATGTTCCTTTCGCTACACTCACGCTCCTAGGGAATCACGAAAAAGATGCCACGCACCGGAGACTTCTTAATGGCACTCATAGAGCAGGACTGCAGCGGAAGAGGCATGTCCCACTCCCACTGGGACACATTACAGGAGGAATGCGGAAACCGGTGAACTTGAATTTGAAACCTGGAGTGGCATAAAATCACAAGGCTCCGTTAGATCAGGTGTAATAACGAGCCGGGCGATAGCGAGCTTGTCGACTGCCACAAGAATGACCGGCAAATCTGGGATTCGAACCTCTGACCGTTTCAATGGCGAACGCTTAGTCCAATTGACCGCCACCAGTAGGGCAGAAGCAAACGAAACCACACCCGACCTAAAACCGTGAAGACAGTGTACCAATGATTCACTTTTGATGAGAATTATCGGAATTGCACACACCGTGCCAATCACAGAGTTGTATGCTACTAGCTCCAAGTAGGTTCCGGATGGAATAAAGCCTGCTGAGTAAGCAGCTGCGTACAAGTATTGGTAGCACAAAAAATGACTGGCCTTCTGTTTGTCAAGTATTCCACTTAAGAATGAACAAGAAACTGCCAACTGCACTGTGGCGTGCCCAATGTATCTCGCCCGAAAAAAAAATCATAGCCTCGTCTTGTTCCCCTGACTCAGAATATGATGCCTCTTTAGATGTTAACGGATAACCGTGCATCTCAAACTGTCCTGCTAAGAAAGTCCTATGTATTGCTTTCTCACGTCAGCGTTCCGACTAAAGCACGAGGATGAAGGCAAATGCTCCATGATCTCCATTGGGTTGAATGATCCTTGGTAGCCAGTCTGGGGGAAATGGATCAATTCTGATTCCAAACCAACGACGGGCAGCGTATGAAGCATTATTCAATGCATACCGGTATTTGTGAGCGTCCACGATGTTCGGCGTTATCCGAAGGATGTATGAAATGAGTAACCAGCTGTCATGTTGCCAAGTTTGGTTGGTCTATGCACACACTGAAGCACAAGACACAAGTACTCGCAGTGCACGATATCCCAGGAGCACATAGCCTGTAGTCTAGTAGGACACGAACACACACACACACACACAGAGGTTGGAGACACAAAAAGTCCGGGCTCAAGACTCAAGGCCCGTAGTCGCACAACGAATGGGACAGATCTGCTGCTCCCTTGAATGAGCAGCTACACGGAACAATAAGCGGCGCGAAATACGAACAGCTAGCCCAGCCCGCTAGCGGAAGAGAGAAGACGAACACAGAGTACTGCCGCGCGTTTATTGGTGACACAACACAAGTCAGAATTCAAGTGAGCTCTATCGTTTATATAGTTTTGTTGAGTGGTCTTGATCGATGTGTGGACCAGCCAATCACAGAACGGGCTTTTATGAATCTTTTCGCGGACATATAAAAATATTCAACCGCGCAGTATCTAAAATAACGTCAATTTCGAAATATTGAGAAAAGGACAGATTCTTTTAGAAAATTAATAGCAGGAATGAAATCTGCGGTTCCGAAAACCTTGGATTGGTCATCGACCATAACACCGACCACCTTCTCCAAGATCCTCAAACCATCTTACTGTTTTGTAGGTTATAAATTTTTGGTAGGAAGCCTGGGGTAGGGCCCCTTAAGTGAAAGTCCAAATTCAGTATCCAGCACACATAGGAACCACGGATATTGATTGACAATGGAGAACACGTTTCTTTTCCTCTCCGCTCCCTTCTCATTGCTTTCCTCCTCAGCCACGGCTTCGACGGCGAATTATCTGAATGTAACAGAGAAAAACGAACCCCACAACTAACCGTCATCTCACCTAGAGCACCATTACTATCATGCATGCCGCGATTCGTTGAGAGAAGGCTAGAGGTATATCTTCGAAAAGAGTCTACGATAAACCAGGGCACCGAGTAGAACAATAGCAAAAGAAGTAACTGATAAGGACAAATTCTCCATTCTTTCAGGAGTGAGTCGTCATTAATATATCCATACTCCCATCACTCGTGTGTCCCGGCACCATATTCAAACATTCACTGGAAAATCTGAGCGAATTTTCTAGTGGTAGTAACAAAGAGAGGAAATTCGCCTATTATTCGCATATCCCTCGGTTAGCACTTCCCAGCTACCGACGACGAAAGTATCAATTCACACTCCATATCTTCTAAAAGAAGCTTTATTTAACTTAAAACACTGATGCACATAGAACAATCGATGTATTTAGCTCATACATCATACTCTTGACAGCGATGTATAAATATCTAAAAAAACTAACATCAAAGAGCAGCTCTTATCCGACTGACACTAACTTCTGACTTTCATGAAGTTGCACTCGCGCTTTACGGGAAACCCTGAGCTTGCGGCTTCTAGTCCTCCTGACTTTTATGCAGCTCTCCATGGCAGGACTGAAGCCGCCTTGGTTGTTCGGATTTTAGTCGACAGACTATTATGCGTAGTGAGATCTGGATACCCTTCCAAAGTCAGCAGTTGTCCAAAGAGATAAAGTGAAGACTGCTGACCATCCTGGTCTGCATCTCACGTCATTCCTTGGACCGCGATCACTTGCCAGCGCCTAGTATGTCACCCACGCGAAAACCAAGGTTCCAGGATCCTGGGGAACATCGAGGGCAGATCGAAGACGTCTTATAGCCAGCGGCAGACGCCACATGGATCTCGAAATGACCCTCAGGAATGACATATACCTTTAACATCAGTTCGAATCCCAGATCTTCCGGTCACTTTGGTGATAGATCGCGACTCGCTGCCACTCGGCTCGTTAACAAACTTGACCTAATAAGATCCTATGTAACACTATACAATTCCAAGTTTCAGAACCATGGTTGCCGCTTGCGCTCCTCCCATGTAATAGCCTCTAGCGGCTGTGGAACATGTCTCGTCTACTAGGCCCAAGCTTCATGTGTTATCATCCTCATCACCGTTCAGCCTTAAAAAGCAAGGCAAACCTCATTACACCTGCCTTCTCCGCAACATTACATGTTTCTATGGAGGGAGTGAAAATCCAAGGGGAAAAGAAGGTGGACCTTCATAGGCGGGAAAACAAGAGGCTGAAAAAGCCAATGCACGGAACACAGTCGAATCGTGCAAAGAGATTTGCTCAATCAATTTGATTCGACAGAAAACGTCAGCACGATCGCCATCGGTCACGGTTCACTGCCATACTCTTCAATGTCTAATCAGTTAGTTAACGAGTCCCTCGGACCCCAACCACGAAGACACGAGACACCTACTTTACCTTAGTTCGCTGTACATTTTCTCATCCCACGTTGCCACGTCATCTGCTGACCTCCACATGGCTTCTTCCAATCCGTGGGACGAATGCAAAATAGGGCACGGTATGGTAGACGAGTGTTCGCCATACGCAACATGTGACCCAACCAACGTAGTCTACTAAGTTTCATGCAGTGTGATAATATTCTCTGCATCGTCACCAAATACTCGATCTCTAAGCTGCAGACCGCTTACGTGCTCACTCCATCCATTCCTTGCAATACTAAACAAACATCGATTATCACGAACGTCCCAACGGGAATAACTAAATGGAATGACCGTGTAAGTAGTGCTAAAGATATAAGCTGAAGTTTCGGTACCATTTCAGGGAGTACTGTCACATCGTATCCAGGTTAGCATGCTTTTTTAATTAGTCCACATGTTGCGTACGGCAAACTCGTCCATCGTCTTTTGCTTTTTTCCTATTTCAGAATGGAAGCCACATAGGCGTCAGTAGGTGACACGGCAGGGAGCAGTAAGTAAATTTGGGTAAAGTAGGTGATTCGCGCGTGGAGCCCGAAAAACCCCTCAACACGTTGGCTGGAGACAACAAAGGATATGGGAGCGAATTGTGAACAGCGGCGATTGTGGTTGCACTTTCTCTCAAACAGAATGTTCATTATCTTTCCTCACTCGTATGAGTCTACTCTCCGTTCACTCCATATATTTAATCATTCTATTGTAACGCGCAACAGGTGACAACTAGAAAGGCAGAAAAGGTATGCCTCGGAGCCCCAAAAGTTCATAACACCATGACGGATATCTGACAATTACCACAGTGAATCTCGGTGCACTGTGGAAAAACGTAATATACTGATGAACCAAGTGTGACATCGAGCTAACAGGTAATGGAGTGACTCAAAAAAGATGACTATCGTAGGCGGAATTTAGAACTCATATCCTTAGAGTCTTTTCCTATTGCATAGTGATTTACAACACAAACAGTAAACCCCGTAGTCAAACATAAGTTAGTTTGCTGACTGCGTTTTTAAAGAGGTTGTAAGTAGGCCGTAAAACACAGAGGATGTCCCACAGCTCGGCAGCTCTGGGAGAACATGACTGAGAGACCGGTGCTATATGTTTAATAGAAACGGCTCGTTACCATACATGATCTAGTGAAACCTTATAAGGTTCTATGCTTCTTCAAGTTTCAGGGTCAAGGTTAACGGCACCCCTTTCCGTGTAATGGGCCCTGGTGGCTATGAGAAACCTACCTCCCACTGTACTCATGTCTTAAGCATATCACAAAAATGACGACTAGAAGCCTGAGAACAGGATAGACGGATGAAGATCAAATATAATAGGGAGTGGCGAAGCGAAGTCCGAAGAACAAGGACCAAAATAGTAGCAACAGGAAAGGGATGGTAAAAAACTTCCCGATGATCGGTTAATGACTGACTGGATGTTAAGGAAGGGTAAATGATTACCTGGACAGCATTGACTTGAACCCAATCAAGCAGAAACAGAAATAAACGAAGATCTGCCCCACACTTACGGGGTGGAAGGCAGCAGCTTAAGTAACCGTCAATTCAAAACAAGCTTCCGAAAAAGTATTGCCTTTCTGTAGATCCTCACAAATGCCGATGCTTTTTCACTAATTGTTCCCCCAATGATGACTCTCTGTGTGAGAGCAGAAACTGCGAATAGTCCCCGACTTGTACCTCTTTATCGTCCAAGTGATTCCAAATCCCTCAGCATGGTCTAGGTGGATGTCTCAGGCTTCGAATCGCTTACTCGTTCTGAATACATCTAGAAATGCTCCCAAATGATCATGCAGGAGACGTCCTGCGCACTGCGCCTTTATAACGGCAGTGTTCATACTAAAATAAGACGAATGCGAACACCAGATACTCTTCACTAAGTTGACTGATCTTGGATAATCAGCCTAGTGAAGATGGCCGGACAAAGTACTGGGAGCATATGAAGCACATGGCTGTTTGCTCACCGGTGGCGGAGGGGTGTACCGGTCACCCAGGATGTTCTTCCCCGTCCGAAGGGCGCATGACTTGAGCAACCAGTCGCCGATCTCCTGACCTTCAAATCGCCCCTCCTCCTTGAGTTAGACCACTTGGTCAAAAACTCAGAATAGGTGCCCCTTAGGTCAGCCCACTACTTCGCTTTGGACATCTGGGTAGTACCCAGTCTACCGACGAATTATGGATAGCCGATGACGCGAAGATGGAGGACAGAGAAGCTATCATACATGACACTTACACGTTTTTCACTTTATCTCCTCTTTTATCACACTTTCCAACCTTCTCCATGGTTCTGATGGCACACGATTTGCATTCACATCCGAGAGCATTTCGAAAAAATGTCCAGGACGAGTAATCGGCCCGAAGCCCGAGACCACATCTGACAATCCTGTACATTTTGCACAGTTCTGAATATAGATCGTGTGTTATCGGAATCATCGCAAAGGATGAAAACAATGAGCGAAAAACAAGAAAGAAAGAGAAATTATGTGTAGATATTACAGCACATGCTAGTTCTTCTATTCCCTATTTTCACATCATCGACCACCCATCTGGATCCTTAAGCCCTCTGCGGGCCTAATACTACCCGGTTGCCCAAATCAAAGATGACTGATTTAGAGGACCCTATCCCGAGCCCTTGAGCAAATGGTCTAACCCACAAGAAGGCAGGGCCGGTAACTGGTCGTTTAGTTCATACGCGCTTCGGATAGAGCTAAACATCCTGGGTGTCCAGTACATTCTTTTACCACGAAAGCCGGTGAGAACACAGTCGTGGTTGGTTTGGAGTCAGGGTTTAGCCAAATCCCCTAAACTGAGTACCAATGATCAGTCAACCCGGTGGAGGGCACCGGGCATTCGCCTTCGTTCTGTCACTTTAGTAGGAACTCTTCCGTCACGAGAAAGAGGTGCATAGGACTTCCTCAGTAAAGACTATTTGAAACGCCGGACACTTAGGAGTATTTCGAGGGGCGTTCAGGGAGAGTAGCCAACTGAAAGCCAAGAGGATAGTGCCATCTTGCCCGCTCATCGAACAGATGACGGTGAGACTTTTCCAGTTTTGTGCAGACAATCGTTTACTCCTATCTAATATGAATTTCCGACACCGTGCGCGTCGCACAGCGACATGACGCTCTAACTCGACAGGTGGTCTGAGTCAGATTGACCATATCGCAGTAAGCTACCGTTGGCGCAGTTCTGTCCAGAACTGCAGATCGTACTGGACCACACGCGTCGAATCCGACCATGCGTTAACTCTAATGCGATTTTTGTCTTAAATCAACGGCCATCGACGCAGACCACAGACCCGGTTGGCTGTCGAACGTGTTTGATTCGGCTGTTCGCAACAGCTACGAACAGAAACTTTCCAAGGAACTAAGAACTTCGACGAGCAGTAATGTAGACGAGCGGTGGGATCAAATTCAGCAGGTTGTGCATTTAGCAGCAGATTTCGCCTGTGGTCCTAGATCTAGCGTTCATCAAAGACACTGGATCTTGGAAGTGTCGCTGGGTCTAATGGAGCAAAAACGCCAGCTGCCTAACTGTAAAAGAGTAAATAAGATGCGTCGGCAGTTGCAGTGTCAGCTGACGATAAGCCTCAACAATGACCCTGAAAACTGGTGAGTTAGTTTAGCCGAAGAGATTTGGAGCGAGAAAATCGACTAGGAAATCATCATATTAAATGACCCGAAACTAAACAGAAGCAGGGCAACGGGGTTGCACTAGATGATACCGATATAGAAACATCACAAAGAAATTACCTGGGTGCTTTCACCAATACTGAACTTGTCAAATGCATGGACTATGGAATCCCGATGGACGTCGAGAGGTGGTGCGTATACTCTTTGGTAACTACCAGGATTTTTGAAATCCACTTCCACAACCCACTGCAACATGTGTGCGAGCCTCCTTTTCTCAAAGAAGCTCACCAATCCTGAAGACACTATTACGATATAAAAACCTACCTGAGGTCAACGCCTCTGTTTCGCTGCTTGGGACCCGATGAATGGATTTTTTATGATAAACGTAACTGCCATCTATGCTTTGGAACTCCAAGTATCTCGTTACACTGGTATGGACGAGTAATTTTACGAGATTTCCTGAAAAGAGATCAATGGTGGCGAGCACGACATACCGTAGGCCATTAGGAATTTGGGAATAAGGTCTACATTCCAGTCCCTTGCGCGACCATACTTATCAGGGTTGGTCTTTACCCCGAACTTTTCGAACAAATCAGTCAACGGAGATATGGATGTGCTCGCGCCACCATAGTACTTGTTCCTATCCATGTGAAGAACCTTTTTCCCTTCAATTGACATCAAACCACTAATGATGCATTCCTGGACAGAGGTAAAAAATACTGAAAACAAACCTTCAGGCCAGTTCCGAGAACAACGACATCATATTTTTCATCCATTTCGGCAATTGCAAATTTCGGGAACGTTAAGCGACCACCGGCTCGCTAGGATTTCAAGGCCACAAGTCCTGGCCAATTTCTCGACTTCCGACAGGGATCGGTGAGCTAATTGACCGCGATTTCCGAGTGGCCCGGGTCGTGATTGTGGGTTTACGACTCGGCAACAGATCGGAGGCATTGGAGTACGGCTGTTCCCAATGAGTTTTTTATTCGACCTTCTGGCAAGAAAGAAATGGCTGAAGGAGTTCCTTGCTGAAGACGGAATGCTTACCTAAAACCGTAATACTTGTTGCGAACCGTTCAGTCACCAGTCACTTGCACGCACTCGCTTTGCAGTCACACGGTACATTGTACTCCATACAACCATGTCCATCCTATTGAGATCATACAGAAGTGAGCTCATTCGAATTTGCTGTGTTCACGATTAAACCATCGATCAAAGAGGAACACCAAGTACAGAAATGTAACTGTAACTCTTGGATAACTAAGAGGAAGGGAAAAGGAGGGTAGGAAGAGGAAGGAGGATAGGTGGCCCAAATCTGGTGACAATTGGCCTGTGCCGCAGCTTGCTTAACGAGATACCACGGGACGTCCGAAGACCGGCAAGTAACGGAACATGAATTTATTCCTCCGGGTCTCTGATTTGACCGAACGTCGACCGCCAAGCGCCGTCACTAGTTGTGTGATGCTCACGCACGCCCAGTTTGCGCGCCTCCGTCAAAATATACTCAGCTTGCCACCGCTTCCGGCTGTCTTTTCCTTGTATCGATCAAGATTCAGGGTTGGCAATAGGGCAGTCGTCCAGAGCCGGGTAAGAGTGACGCACAAGTGCTCACAACGGTTATGGGCAAGCAAACGGAATACGAAATCAGTGTTAAGACAATCCGTCTAACAGGCATGCTGGTATACGTGTAGTTCGTGACCATACGGATGCTGCAAGCGGACATGGTTTGTTTTCGTGTGCCCATGGATAATTTCACAGCAGCCTTCTACTATTTTTTTTCTTTTTATCTTTCCAGTTCTTTTTTCTTTAATTCGTTCAACTCCGTGGGCATGCTTTAGTCAGTCTTCGGCTGTCTTTGTGTTATAATAATGAAAATCACCTTCTGTTGCAATTTTCTCTCCCCCATCTTCCAAATGTGGTATATTTCTTTTTGTTGTCCGGAGGGTCCTGAGCCGCATAACTCTGGATCATAATAGGAATTCGCGGCTTCCAAGGCAGTTTTCAATGCCGCATATCCCATTACATCCTTTACTCACTTTTTTCTTTTTCCTTTGTTCCCCGCAGTCTTACTCGAATAAATTTTGTTGCCAAAAATCATTTCCTCTAAGAACGAGATGTTGAGGCCAGTTTATACACATCAACCGCGAACGACGGCTGATGTTAGCGTGTCGTGGGTGATGGATGCCATGCCTTCCGGGCAGATCTTTTCCCAAGGAACATGATCCTGCCGGCGATTCATTTACTGTGGGCTACCGCCCGCCATCGGTGAGAAAAGGCCAAAAGCAGCAAAGAGAGAAGTTAGTGAAGTACTCCTCTTGTGTCAGACACAACGAGTGAAATACTTTGAGGCAAATGGCACATGCATACACAGAAGACTGCCAGCCAGTCATTCAATCACAGATGTCTCACAATTACTCTTTGGAGTGGTCTTGCAGAGGGCTATCTGCGACACTTCAAACCTGTCAGTGACATTCGGCTTGTTGACTAGAGCTCAGTCTGTTGCCGCGGAGACGAAGGTTATATTGAGTTGGCCACCCCGAATGTTTATGCCAACCCAGATCAGTCACAGTACTAAAGGACGCGTGTTGTGGGTCTTAATCCAGCAGGGCACGGTAAACGATGGAAAATGTCAAACAAAATACGCATGATGTGGCGGTTTGGCGCATCTGCGTACCTGAGTGCCACTACCGCTTAACCGCCTGTTGTCCGTGGACAGTTTGTAGGCCTGTAGACCACTCGCATTAGACAACTATTTCGTCCTCAAATCGTATGGATGTCCAAACCCTTTTTTGTAATTTGGTCCAAAGTAACTTCATCGTGGCCGGTAGCCTTACGCTCGTTGTGGTGTGCAATGCACATCATGTATCTGCGCCTTTATCTCAACCGTTCCTCATGTTGTTTAACTCCTGAATAGCCAGCTGCCCATCATTGATGATTTGGTGTGCCCCAGTCTGGGAAACGCTGATCACCGAGGCCTTTTGCTAGGTTTGGGGAGTTTGGAGGACAAGCTTCGGCTCTTGGAGTAGGTGCAGCAACGTGCTGCAACCATGTTGTCCTGGCAGATGGGCTGCCTGAGTGTGAAAGGCACTGCTAAGTTCTCAGTCGTTGGCAGATCACGCATATTTGAGTATCGCGGAGCTAACTGCGGGTTTAACATCTCGGGTTTAAACGGTGTGGCAGTCGTTTACCTTGTGCTGACGGCTCCGCCGGAGATTACATCCTTAATTTTGTGAAGTCTGGAGTGATGTCTTTCAGTACGGCTGTGACGCATCATGACCATGGGTGAAACGGTTGAGTCAACAGGGGGTTTGATGCCCCAGCTTCTTGGGTTCACATCTTGGTATGTATCTCCGGAGCTGTGCGTTTGATTTGAGAGTAGATTTTGATATAAGTAAAAATGAAGCATATTTCTCGATTTGCGGGGTTTGGTGCAAGGTAAGATAAAATTTGCACAAAGATGACGCAGACGAAGCGGGGCTCATGGAAACCAGTAGGGACGCAAAATGTGTGTGCCACCTTGAGTTACTCGGGCAGCAAACCTAGAAGCAAGGTCAGGCTTCGCACCGTAGTAGGCAGTGCACAAGTATGCCAGTCAAAATTTAGGGCTAAGCAAACTGTATTTCAAAAAAGATTTTCTGAAACCGTTTGTTAGCAGCGGGCTTTGGGTCATTTCGTGATCAAAAGCATGGGAAATGCTTATGGCCGGCGCAAAACTTGACTGAAGTGTAATGACGATTTCGGAGTTTGGCCGGGATCTCTAGAAGTCCAGAGCATAAGGTAATGGACAAAAAGTACGCTTAAGAAACGAAGAACCACGGGGATATGGTAGCTTTATTGAACTCAGTCAAAACAGCCCGGAAATCCATGCAAGGCGGATTAAATTTAAATACTTAACGTCGAAAACATACTAAATGAATGTGTGGAATAATGTCGGGGTACCGCAAGTCCACCTGAAGCATGAGATTTAATAAAAGTTCGTGTATGGCGTCCAAGGAAATTTACAGACTGTTTATCGCATTCATGTGCGGCTGGTGGCGAAATGGACTGAGTGGTGCAATGGATAGGAAAACGAGCTCTTTTAATAACCAAAAAATAGTCCTTAAATGCACTTGACATGAATGTCCTGTATGCCGTCATTTCTGTTGTCGCAGTTTTGGTCTTCGACGGTAGAACGGGTAGGGAATTTGAGAGGGTGTTCAATCCATTCCGGAGGCAGGAACAATTGCTTTTACCCATTTGTGAAGGCCTATCTAAATGCGGGTTTTCAGGGGAATTAGAGGCGTAGTCTGGACTGTCTTTACGTTGAACCGACCAGCACTTCAGCTAGCAGCCTTCTAGCAATAATTTGGACACGCCTGATAAGAAATGACAAAGCAAAGTAAAAGGTCAAAACTTTTGATGAAAAGTTGGAGTTTGGGCAAACTTACTGGAGTGGAAGCCCTTAAGCAACCCTTGGAGGGTTATTCGGTGGCAGTATGGGTGCCCTGGTTCGTAATAAGTGACTGGTGTGGCAAGATGGGCGGGGTCTTTGTGGAATCGGAATGTGTATCATTGCGGTTGTTATCATGACTAAAAAGTAATTCTGTTGTATAAGTTTTGGCAACTACTCTGGAATTATTAGGTGAAGATTTTGAGCCGGCAGTTTCCATAATCAGCCTGCTCGGCGCTGCTGACATATCGCAGGAAATAAAGGACGTAGATTGAGAGATTGTTAAAGCTGATTTGTTGAAACTGAGAGAAAAATAGATGGACCACAGCCTTCGGGCTAGTTGAGGGTTAGTGCTTATCGATTAGGTCCCATTCGGATCTGCTGAGCCAACAAGGAAGATGGCTGAACGCAAGGAGGTGGGACGCAGAGGCCAAAGGTGCTGAAAATCAGAAAATGAAATTGGGTAAAATATTTATTTCTCCACGGCATGCTGTCTGTTAAGTAAAACTGCTTTGCTAGTGGTACGGCGATTAGTCATCTTTACGGGCAGCGGTATCAGTACTTCCGATAAAAGAAAATGGGAGAAGCACTGGAATGCGTTCGCGAGTGTGCTAGTGAGCAACAGGAGTTGAATATAAGCATATGCGGGTCACAGACCGCCGGAGGATAGGAATTCCTTCATGCTGGCTGAAATGTTCTCGCCTTCGCCGGCAGTGTTTAATCATCAGCCCCTCCAGGCGCTGGTATATTTTCAGAGGAGCAGAATGTATTACGGACTTTACGACCCCTCTCGCTCCCGTCATAATTTTCAGTGACGTGACTTTGTGGCGGTGGCCTGTTGCCCTCTTTTTCGACTGTTAAGACGAGACATTTAAATAAAGGCGGCGAATACTTGAGCCATCAGACTGAAAGTTTGGTGGAAGCATAAAATGGTGTTGTAAACGCGCACTGTTTTCGGCAAATGAGTGACCACTCATGAAGACCGGCCAGGAAAATCAATAGAGAAAAGGTAGATGAAAGAGAGCAAGCCAAGAATTAATGGTACGAAGGTGACAAAGAAATCTGAGTCCAGAAAATATTTAAGTGGACCGGCTCATGGGTAAAAGGAATAGGGTTGGACGAAGTGGTCGGTCATAGTGATGAAATGCCGAGAGGCAAAGTCGGCCCAACAGCCTCGGTAGGATTTATCCCGTATGTTGAATGGCTCGCAGTCATGAACTGAATCGGTCCCTTGGCAAGTAGTAAATGCTGGACCGTGATGTTAGCTATTTAGATATGTAACTGTTGTCGCTGGTCGGTAACATTAGCCCTAGTATAAGTTTGGCGTAGAGCACAGAGTAAGCAAAGGATAAGAAGTTTCCTCTCATCGACATCCGAGCCTTGGGGTTTGCATCGAGCGATGTCGGCTGCAGGGTGGTTTCGGGGGACTAAAGGCATCATGCATGGCGTTTGCTGCTGAAAGAACATTAGTATGAAAAATTTTAAAAGGAATGGCGAAACTTACTCTGAGACCTTGAGGTCACATGGGACAAAGGCTGAGGACTTCGCATCTGGCCTAGTAGCTTAGGTTAACGGAGAAGCCAGAGAGGTCTCTGATGAACCCCCGCTGCACAGTCTCGATTGCAATTCAGCTTTAAACATGAGCGTTGAGGCCAGATGTCCGCGACTTAAATGGGTGTGGGTGTACCAATCAAACGCATAAGTCTTGGGGCGGGTTGAATTGATTAGCGAGTCAGAGCACGATCTGTCCAAATATAGACCTCCCACCTTCTGGATAGCACTTTAAAATTTCAAAGAAAACAGTAGCTTAGGTTGATTCGGAACCAAAGCAAGAACAAAATTGTTCCGCGAAATTCTATGGCAGCATTCATGAATTATAAGTTACGTACACAGTAACCGTACCTTTGATAGTGGATCACAGTAATTACCCAGCCAAGGCGCAGTCAAAAATGGGACTACCATCCGGGTAAAATGAACGCCCGAAGAAAGGGATAAATAGGATGTATCTTTCTCGTGGTTTAATCAAACACAAGAGGTTCAGCATGTTTCATCAGATTCAACAAACGGTTGTCGGAGCCATAAGTCAATGGGAAAACCGCAACGTCTACGGCTCATCAAGGTAACCGATAGATCAAAAGGTAGACTGTAAATAAATGAGCGTTTCCAAGCCAAGTGACTCGTGATGGCACCAAATGTCGGTAAAGCAATTTCAACTAAAGAGCACAAGGACAAAACGACGTGGGGCAAATGCAGCCAACTATAAATGGACGGCGCCCAAAACCAGCGTCATTAAAAGCTGGTTAGGCGCAGACAGTTTGGTGTTGAGAGGGGAACGAGCAGAGGCAGAAGAAGGAATTCGCAATCAATCTTGATATCATATTGCAATGTGCATGCTATTATCGTCAGATCATGAATCCGGAATGCCCGTGGGATCGTTGCTGTGGTTCGTAAGGCAACGGTCTTTTAGTGGTGAGCTTGCTCATGAGAGTTGAAAAGCAAGAGTATTTGGGGCCCAAATCCTTAAAAGTACGTCATAGAAGTCGGTATACCATTTACAGAGAAAGAGCCCTAGCAGAGTAAGACATTAATGTAATTGGAGAACTTTTGCCGGCAGAGGACTTCCCAAGCCATTTGATGCATCAGTTTTCCGGTGTATAGGTCTTCATTCCGGTGCACAAGATTGATATTAACTGTGCCGGTTTCAAAACAATAGAATAATTCAATGTCTTCTGCAAGCAGAGACGGCGTGTCATGACGAATAACCTTAAGAGTGTCATTAATATATAGGAGGAATAGAAGGGGACCAAGGACGGCACCCTGAATAACTCAGTGGTAGTGACCGGTGGCTGAGCCAAGCATTCATAAATATCAAACAATTGAAATCGATCAGAAAGCTAGGATACTAACTGTGACAGTAGTGGAATTTTTATTTGATATATCGTGATCTCTGCCAGAACTCGGTTAAACGTTTTCACCGTGTTCAAAGTGATTATGAACATCTATCGGTGGATATCTTTCTTATGGGTTTTTGGGTCGGGAAGTAAAATTGATGAGGCACGGGCGGCTCTTCATGATGCCGTGTTGGGAGGATTGACAAGATTATTTGAAGTTGGTAAATTCGCCAGTTTTCGTTATCAACTGTTTCTGAATGCCCCGAAGGAAATGGAGTGCAGTTAATGAGACGATAGTTTCTAAAGTCATACAGAGAACCGCTTTTATGGGGCGGGATAATAATGGAAGAAACCCGTTGTGACTAGAAAGTGGTGTGAAGCATGAGAGCGAGAACCTATTTCAAGGAAGTAGAGGAATGTCTGCGGCAGCAATGGGAAACAGGATTGGTAAGATCACACCAGGTCCATATCTGTAAGATGGCTTGGCTTATTTCATCACTGCCGTAGTGTCAACAACTTCGAATGAGGTAGAAAATAACTTATGCGAGTTCAGCTTTGGATGAATTTGAAATTCGGCAGATTTCCAGCAGTGAGAATAGAAGCCATGTACATAGTGCATCTGCACTGGCTGCAGGAAGATGATATTGTTTGGAATGCCTGGCGATTTGGACTCTCAGCGAGCTTTGAACACCTGGGAAATCTTCCGAATTGGGTCAGTCAATTAAAGTACTGACACCTGTTGCATTTTGCCCCTAGCTTCAGTCGGAGTACTAAGTTCTTCATGCAAGCGGTAAGATTGCAATAAAAGCGGGTTGTCTGCCGTTCCATGGAAGACTTTCTTGGGTTTCAAAAGATTCAAATAGATCTGACAGCATACCAAGATTCTTGGGTCTACTTTAGGTGTAAGGATTTGATAAGGGGACAACAGTCTTCTGCCTTTTTCTGCGTGACAAGCAGTGAACGAAGCTACACTAGTTAAGGATTCCCAAAGCTTCGGGGCTTTTGTGCCAAACAGTCGAATTATGGGACGAGAGTTTGGTCGTTAGGTACTGGTATAGAGGATTCGTCACAAAAATGGAGGCTAACCATGAACATATTTCGGTCAATTTCAGAGAAGAGTTTTGTTGCCGGCGCCCTTCCACCGGGAATGCTGCTTGTAAAACTGGATTTAACGGGTGTGGAAGTATGCCGAGTCCACCCTTCGGAGTTACTGGGACCGATAATCATGGCAAGCAGTTTAGGGGCAATGAAGTCACCTGAAACCATCTTCGGGCTTCACATAAGACTAGACAGTTAAAGGAGAACTTGAGTAAGGTGGCAGCTGCCCGAATTATTCTAATTTGGATGTCGACGCTTATATCCCATGTGAATTGAAAGCTCGATTATTTGAATGTGAAGCCACACGGTGTCGGCCATGGAACCCAGCAGTTGCTTTTTGAGAATGGAAGCTGTATCTGCTACAATTTTACGATAAAAATCGAAGGAAACACTCTAAAACGTACACTGTTTCAAACAAAGTGCCTTTTTGGTTTCAGTTCAGGCTGCGGTCAGACTTCAGAGCGTAGTAGCTAGATGTATGACCAACTACTTCATTGAGCCGAAGAATTCTTGGGTCATTCGGTACTTGGCAAATAGCTAGGGATGAGCCTTCTTCGGATTTTGCGTGAAAGTGAGGGTTAAGCACTTAATTTCCTCATCGCTCTCGTTAATTAGAAAGAAAAATTATTATGATGAACATACACAGACCGTGATCCCGAAATGCTCCTTGTACAATTTTTCACATTTTCTTCCCAAATGCTAACATCCTTGCGTTGTTTGGCCTCCTACTGAAATCTCCCGCTGGTCCTACAGCGGCTGCTGTACCTGGTGAATTGCTCTAATCACTCAACTCTACCACCACCAGTAATTAGCTCCTCAAACCTGCCTTTACGTAGTCCTTCACAACAGTCTTCCCTTGCCTACCAGTGTTTCTTCACCGTATTCCAGACATTTTCCAGACCCCAGCAACCTTGAACATTTACTTTCAGCCGCAAAGCACAAAGAATATTTCAAGCATTTTTACGTTGTTTGCCGAACATGGCCTTCTCACCTAGAAAAGATATCCCAAATGAGGCAAGGCAAAAGCCTTGATAGGTGACAGGCAAACCATTAACTTTCAGGACTCTACGGAACATTATCTCGGCGAAAAGCACAATACACTGAACCGGTTTCTTCTGGGTATGCAGAATAAGCGTGAAGTACACAAACACCAATAATGCAAGGCCGCAGGGTTGCTGCGTATGATTCTTGATGATGTAATGGTGAGAACGCAAATAGCGATTAAGCAGCATGCAATAAGAGTCAAATGCCAAAGGCAAAGAAAACAAAGTTGCAAGTTCAGTAAAAGCATCAAACAAACCAAAAATATAGAACCACAAAAACCAAATCGACAGCTGAGGCCACTCTGCAGAAATACGCACGTGATTCACGCCGGCCACAAAACAGTGTGTGTCAAAATTGCTCGATCGGTGTGATTAACTACACCTCTGAGTCAGCAAAACAAGCCAAGGAGATGGATCTGCGAAAGCGGATGCCTCAGAAGCGACGCGGTCTTTGTGGGTGAGGATGTGGGTGGTTAATTTTGAGCGCTTTGCCGCAGATGTCAGATAAAACTGTATTCCTTTGTGGTTGGCAGGCGATAAACACGGATTGACTGAGATATTGACCCAGGGCACGCGCGTCCTGGGTTAAAACTTAATGAAGTGGAACTGTGCATTATTGGGATGTTGTGAGTTATCACAGTCCCGGAAGAAAAGCACCAACCGCTTCCACGAGTCTATCGGAACTGATAATTATCTGCTCCACGACACCGAGCGGCCAGGGCTCGACACGGACGTGTTCTTCGGAGACCATCACTACGTCGCCTCCTCCAGACGGCTTTTCGCTCTGAATTCACTTCCGTCGGGCTCACATTGTTAATGTGTATTCCCGCAACCAACTTTTCCAAAAGACCTCGGTCGAGTAGTCGAATTGATCCCGCTCGCGAGGGTAATGGCATGACGGTTAACGGATTAAGCGAAATTACTGATAGACTTTAATGCTGAAAGCGCATTAGAAGTCAAAGTCAAGAGGGTGACTTGGCCGAATTATGCCTCTATTGATAGATGGTTGTTTATTTTTCTCTCCACCCTATTCACCAATATGCTCAAGGTCAGGTAGCCAAATTTTTGTCGTCTCACCAATGACAGCATTATCCCTCGAGCGGATTTGGTTAAACGCTGCCACATCCAGCGTCTACAAAAACGAATCTGTGCTCTTCAAACATCCAATTTCGAGATCCACAGCTTGAGATTTTATTCAGCA